>JBBPBX010098654.1:0-12654 GCA_038048925.1 Garcialebias charrua | reverse complement strand
TCAGTCCGACTCCCCTGGCCGACAACATCAAAATGTCGGTAGAAATGATAAAACCACAGCTGCCTCCACCCTCATTTGCCTCACTAAGTCCTTGAGCAAGACCTTTAACCCCAACCATCTGCTCTCAAAACGGGTCTATCTTGAAAATAAGTCCTCATGACTCAATAAGACTACCTATATAAATAAAGGTTAAATAAGATAAAATAACATAAATAAAATAAAAATAATGTGCCATTTTATTCTTCTGAGTATAAAAATCAACTTTGGGCTTTACAAGCAGGACTTCAGCTTGCTGGAGCATAATTTAGATCTCTGACGTCTGGAGACTGACAAGTACCGGTAGTTGTCTGTTTTTTCTTCACTCCAGACCTGCACTGGAGCGTCTTCCCAAATACAGTAGCATCAAAGACTGACACTTGTAAAAATGGGGGGCGTTGCTAAAATAGTTAGAGATCTCAATTGAGCTGTTGCTCAGATGTCTGTTGCATTTGGATACAGGGACTGTCACACTCATTTCTCATTTCAGTTTGGGGAAGAGAGGGAAAGCAGCATTCACAAGACAAACACAAACAAATGAGGAGCACTTTTTACAAGTATTAATTGACACACAAGGGAATAAGGCATCTTATCTTCTCTCCTTGAAACTAAGCACAGCCTCTGGGATGTTCTGAAGCATACTGACAAGGTGTGGGTGTACTTTTCAAAACCAATCTTAAATATGTTTTGCAAAGAAATGTAAAAAAGTTTTGACACCAGTGGAGTCGAAACAGTTTTTGAAATGTTGATGCGGCTTAATGATGATCACGTCTATGTTCCCCTGGCTGCAGCACCCAATTTTCTATTTCAGTTTAATCACGTTGTCTTTTTTTTCTAACCACAAGCTGTCACAATCAATTATTTTATTGTTTGTTTGAATGTTGTGCCAACACTTTAAGTGATGCCAACACTATAGGAGAAGGTACTTTCCTGTGAAAGGACCATTACAACAGCTTTATATTAAAGTATGGCATTTTAAATGCATTTTACACTGAATGTATTCATTGTAGAAAACCATGTTAACAAAGACTAACACAAATGCTTACAAAGTAAGCAAATAAACAAATTAGCCCAAACATAATTTAGATTAAACATCCATCCATGTATCTATTATCTTTACCTGCTTCTTTCTTTTTGGGTCACGGGGGTCACTGGTGCCCATGTCCAGCCATCACTGTGCGAGAAGCGGGGGACACCCTGGACAGGTCTCCAGTCCATCACAGGGACACATAGAGACAAATGAGACAACCAACCATTCACACTCTCACTCACACCTAGATACAATTTAGAGTAACCAATCAACCTAACATGAATGTTTTTGGTCTGTGGGAGGAAACTCGAGTACCCGGAGAAAACCCACGCATGCACGGAGAAAATATGCAAACTCCACCCAGAAAGATCCCCGGCCGAGATTTGCAACCTGCTAAATTTGTTTGTTTGACTCAAAAGGCTCTCTTGCTCTCTTTGGCTACTTTGTAATAGAAATAAATTAACACATTGTTTTTGTGGTTGCTATTCAGAATACCCAAGTACATTTTATAGTTAAAACAAGGAAATATAGGCATTTGTTGAAAGACGTGAAGTTAATTGTTGAGTTGCCACCAGATTTTGACATTGATGTTGTTGCGGCAAGGCTGAAAGAATAAGGAACAGGAGGAAACAAGAGCAGAGGTAATATTGTTTGTTGGAAAAAGAGCAGGGGTAATTTACATTTAGCTAAACGTATGGGGAGTTAATTAGGTATTTAATTGGATTATTTGTATTTTCGGATCAAAATCAAGTGGGAGTTGAAAATTGGAGTTGGGAAAGAGGCATGATCATATAAAAAGAAAGGAGTCTTGTATTATACATAATGTTTAAAGAAAGTATATATGGTGGAATGCAAAATGAGTTTTGAAGAAGTGCATAGAACTTTTACCTTCAAGAAATTGAGTGCAAGAAGGATTAGAGTATCAAATGGTCCTGAGAGCTTGCTTTTGTAGAAACCAGGGCTGGGTTGTTTTGTATTGAAGACTTGAAAACAAAAGTTTAAAATAATCACGTCAGACCTAACCAATAATAGTTTCAAAGTTGAAACAAGTGTGCTTTTAATGGGGGGTGGGGTGGGGGGGAGACATTTACAGCCGTTCGTATTGGCACTCGGACACGTACATGCACAGCTCCTTCTGAGTGCCGTTGTTGAAATACGTTGGAGCCAGAGAATGTCTCATTAGCCTGGTGTCTAGAGCACATAAACACATCAACATAGGCTGAATGTTTTTCTGACAGACTGCAAATGGCTTCAGCAACTATTTAAGGGAACTGTGAGCATTTCCAAAGTCATTAGCATGAATATACCCATGCCATTTATAATGAAAGCTATGCTTTAGTAATAATGCAGGAGCTTGCCTACATCCCCAAGTTATCCTTAGCACTAAACTGCTTATAGCTCGATTTGACCAAACCCAACGTTCAGCAGACTATCACCTCGTTTAAAAGCAAGAGCAGATGCTCATAGCTTGGATTTTCTGTGGCCTTGAGGAAAATACAAAGCATAGGTCTTATGGAAGAAACTTATATTTTAACATGACTCCCTCTGACAAGTGCTTTGTTGACTTGTTAGTCTAATGTTAGGCATTGCTTTCAAAGGATGATGCTCATGTATGTGTAAGCCAACGTGACCTTATCAACTGCTGTGTAGTCTTACAGACAGTTATTTATCCACCGTATGGCAGAAAGAACATGGGCCTTTGACAGTAGAAAGAGTATTATACTGCAAACCAAAGATTCTTGGTAAGTATACTGAAATGGAGATGAGTGGAGGGGAGATTTAAATAAATTAACCTTGATTTGATTCTCTCAGGCTTGAAGGAACAATTGTGGGAGTCTTAGGAGTATTTGTTGTTGTTGTTATTAATGCATTAAAGTCATGCCTTTATTATGACACCAGTACATGTTAACTTGAATGTGTCAAGGATGGCAGATGTTCTGGCTGGAAGTATTGATTAACAAATGAACAGAAGAGATAAATGCATCATATTTCCTTCCAAGTGACAAACACTTTGAAATTAGTATTTCTCTACACTGCTCCATCTCTGTAAGCCAATGTATTGGTAGACATTATAACATGCTGAGCAAATGCACAGTGAGATACAGTACTTCAATGTTACATCCTTTCAAAATGCCAGCACAACATTAGGGAATAGATTAACCTTTAGCAAACTCCCTATTGTAAGAACATAATTTTTTCCACTCAATTATTGTGACATTAACCCTGATTGTTGTCTTTGACATTTACTTAAAGATGCAGAGTGTTGAATATTCTTGATATTCTTACCTCTGATTAGGGAATACCATACCATACCATACCATACCATTTTATTTATAAAGCACTTTAAACAGGAACAAGTCCACACCAAAGTGCTGGTGCTGGAATACCACATTATGGAAGCTGTTACAAAATGAAAAGTTTTTGCTGTATTAGTGTGTTTTTTTTTCTTCTCTCTCTCTCTTTAGTTTGGCCTATGCAACATTACCTTACCCATCCCCGGAAGTGTTTCATATAATTTATTAACTCCAAAACATTATATCAGCTTTCTTTGGTTTGATTATACCCAACTTCAAGTATAAAAGTCTTGAGATGTGAGACAGCGTACTACTGTACATTGTTTAACCAGCTCTCACTTTTACATATACAGTACCTCAGTATTTATTGGATTAACCCTGGGGATTTATTTCCTGTGGAGTGGTGTTGTTGATGAATATTTATTGCTACAGTGTTCTGCACTTTACCTCCCTGTGATACAATTGCAGTTGTTTCCAGTATTCTGAATTCACTTGACGTACTTCTATGTTCAAAACCCAAGTTTGACATGTTTTACTTTGATAAATACATTTTACCACTCCATTAATTATAATGTATGTTTCTTCATTTGTCCACACAGATGGCATTATCTACACCATGCATGTGTACTTTATTTTAACGCTATATAGTTTACATACCTTAAGATAATTCATTAACAGAATTGTTAGTTTTTTTATTCTAGTTATCTATTTTTTTGGACTAGATGTATTATTGCTGAAAGGTTTGTGTCTGTAAATACTTCATTTTGTTGGTCTATATTAAGTGTACTTAGCTCAAATTTTGAAACGGTCTTATCAAAGATTTCTGTGAAAATGTTAAACCAAACTCACATCTTATACCGTCTGCTATAATAAGTCCAGGAGTACTCATCAGTTAGTACTCTGTGTTAGTTCAGATTTTATCAAGAGATCTTCCCATCACACTCTTTCTACCTCTACACTTTTTAATGAAATGTAGTTTTTAGCTGGTTCCATTTTTTTGTTTCTGATTTAAAACTGCAGTTTTGCTTTTGGAAACTTTAATTCCTCCGTTTTCTGTAAGTAAATCACTTTTTGGATGATTGCTTCCTCTGGTATCAGATTCTGTGCAATTGGAAGGATTTTTACAAAACTTTTTAGTTTTGACATTTCGTTATGATGCATAATCATGACAACAAGGTGGTTTTTACAAGTAGGAGCAGACAATTAATATCCCAAAAGCTTAAATAATATCTCAGCTAGAGCCCCAAATCTCAAATGAGTTGAAAAGGAGGCACTGTAGATGCATTCCTGTCTCCCTGCCAGCTGTGCTCGAGTGCCTGACCATAGCAATCCTGGAAATGGCAGGAAACACGGCTCGTGACAGCAGAAGGACCGGGATCATCTCCCGGCACCTGCAGCTGGCTGTCTGAAGTGACGAGGAGCTCAGCAGGCTGCTGGGGGGAGTGGCCATTGCTCTGGGAGGAGTTCAGCCCAGAATTGGGGCAGTCCTGCAGCCCAGGGGACCCGAGAGGCCCGCCGAGCCTAGGTGGATGAATCAGTTGGCATCTGTGGCCAGTTTATTTGGATCCGTTGTGGGACGGATCTTTACAAGAGATCCTTCCTGCCTACAGCCATCATTATCTGTAGCATCTCTTAATGAAACGAGGACAATGAGTTACAACTAGAACTAGGGGTGCACAGGTTGCAGTTTTCTGGCCAATCACCGATTTCTAAAAAGTCTGACCTGCCTATTCCAATTGTGGCCGATACGGATTTTGTTTTATAAGCAACAATGTCAGGTGATATAAGGTCACAATGTAGTTTCAATTTTTCCATCTTATTTTATTGAAAAACATACCCTTGAGCAATATCCTATGAACATTACAAACTTGTTTTTAACTGGCCATGAGGTAGTGCTCTGAAATATAAATGAAGTTCAGACAATTGTTAAAAATAAAAAAAAATCTGTAAAATTGGTTTCTCATGCATCAGTCGATTTCCGATTGCCCAAAATTAAGGAAATCGGGGCCGATAAATCTGCAGGCCCAGGGCACCGATAAATCGACAGGCCAATTTATCGGTGCACCCCTAACAACAATATTTAATTTCCCTTTGGGAGTAATAAAGTATTTTTGAATTTGAATTTGACAATATTTGCAGCAAGATCACACTAGCATGGTTTAAACCTGCATTGGGTCATGGTTAAGTTTGTCATTTGTAATGTGAGTCTCCAATTCCAAAAAAAGCAACAAATGATTAGGATTTTGTCCTCGTTTCAGCAGTTGTGTAAAACAAGCAGACTGCTCTCGTCCAATAATACCCTGCCATATAATGTTTGTGCAAAGAATGATCCCATCTATTCTCCACTTGTTTGAAGTGTGTTATTTTAACACCTCCTTGTCTTTGCTATAAATACACAGGAGGTGAAAAGCTTTGCTAATACTCTCTTAAGGATACCATTACTGCTTAGCATTCTTGCTGTCCACTGCTAAGCCCCATCAATTCAGCACCTTGTTTATTCATCTGTTATGGGCACTCAAAACTTCACAGTCAGCTACTTTTTTTAGGAAGGCGTGAGCTAATGCCAACATACCTCAGCAAAAACGTGCTCTGTTGTTCTAAGGGACACTGTAGGCTATTACTAGGGTGACATCTTATTTCACTGCGGTGACTGATGTGTACAGAACTTTTTTAATATAGTGGCCTAATGGTGATCCTAAGACTTTGAGCTATCAGTAAAGATTTTTGAAAGCCTATTTTGGAACCTGGACAAAGATTTTTACACAAAAAAGCCCAACATTAAAGCTAGTGATATTTTCCAAATGCCATACCTTCAGCTTTATTGCTATGTTTCTACATTGACTTTAATTGTGTTCATTACTAAATGTTTAAAAGTAAATCTAAATTTTTTTTAAATGGACTGAAGCCATTCAAGCAGTGCCCTTCATGTGCACATTCCAGGTTCTCGACTGATATGTCTTTCTAAACTGTCTTACCACTCATAGAAAAATGTTCCCCTGGACTTAAATATTCTCAAGGTTGACCAAAAAGAGCTGAAATAAATAATAATAATTAAAAAAAAAACATGAATAAAATGTTGGAACATATGGCATCATTTGTAGAGGATACACTCTGGAAAGTGTTGTTCCCACTTCTGTTGCCTGAGTTAAATTAGAGCAGGGGTGTCAAACATCCGGCCCGCCAGGGGGTTTAGTCGGCCCGAGGATAAATCTGAATTATTAAAAAAAAGAATAAACGTTATTTTCTTAAAAATCTGCAGTTCCTATGTTGTCCACTAGAGGCGCTGTGGTTTAGTCAGTTCCTATGTTGTCCTACTCAAACTCAGTGCCTCTAGGACCCAGAGGCGCTGTGTTTTAGTGAGTTCAATCGCTTTACCAGTGTTTATATATATATCTGTGGCTTTACCCACTTTTTCTCTTGGAACGGACAGTCGGGCACCCTCATCAGTGGAATGTCCTTGTCAAAAAAGAGAAAAGTGGACACAGAGTGTCGGATTTTTCAAGAAAAATGGACTTCTTCCTATAAAACTGTTTGTTGACTAAATGTTTTAAAATGTTGTGCAATCACTGTGATCAGTTTTTTAATGTGTTTTAAGTCTTAAATAAATGTTAAACTGAGTAAAAGTTTAGAAGGACAATTAATTTAATGTAAAGATTTTTATAATTTATTTCTTCTTTGCACTAATACAATGAAAAAAGTGGACTTACTGTTCATTCTATGTAATTTTGGAATGAGTTTACTCGTCTGGCCCACTTGAGATCAGATTAAGCTGTATGCAGCCCCCAGATCAAAATGAGTTTGACACCCCTGAATTAGAGTATCATGAGTAAACCTTTTAATTATTATAACATTAATTGTGTCATATCCACAAAACTGAGTTTCACACCTTGTACAACTGAAGTGATGTTTGTGAAGACATTGTGTTGATTTGCCGGGGTAAATGTATCTTCTATTTTTCACTTTGCAAGCTAGAGAAATCTTTTACATCTGAAAAGCATTTGGGCATTTTAATTTCTTTTTTTTTGATGAATGCTCACCGCGACAACAAAGAAAGCCATCCGTTGAGTTGCAGAACCTTTGATTAGTTTTCAAACCGAATAATCTATAACGCACATCGTGTAGTCCTAAATGCAATACAGTACTAACCTCTTGTGCAGGATTCTCTGTTTAGTATGTAAAGTTTGTCTTCACCTTTTGTCGTGACGGGTGGGTGTCTCACCCACTTTGCCTGTTGGATGATACAAATCAGTGGAGCAGAAAGGCAGTTTGTTGATAGACAGCGTGGGTTCAGTAATGAAGTGGAAAAGTCAGAGAAGCTAATTTATTTCTGTGGCTGAGAATATGTTATGTTAATGCAGCATGCCACCGTCTGGCCCTTTGCTTTGCTCAGATGAATGAATCCACGGTGGTCGGCATGGTCTATGTTTCCACGTTCTATCTTTAGGTTAACAGTCCACTGCTCCTAGGGTATACCCCCTACTGATGTCCCTTTGCCGCACATTTCCTTATGCTGTGCATTATTCATTCGTACCAATGTGTTTATTAGCTGAAAGGAACTGCATGAAGCATTACAGGAAAATTATACAAATGTGGCGGTAAAAATGTTACTACTGCTTAGTGCTATGCTTTCAAAATCCTGCTCTCTGACTGAACAATCACAAGTTCAAACACCACACCTTCCAGGAGCATAAATGCATTATTAAAAACTAGTTATAATATGATTATTTAATGGATCTCATTATATAATTCATTGTTTGAGCTAACATGACTGCCTATGCATTAAAAATAGTATTAACTGACATGGTCTATCATTTAGAATGCCTTATTCTGCACTGCCTTGGAGCTGAGGCCTGATTTGTGAGACATTAAATGCTCTTGTTGCATCGTAATATCCCTGTATTTCAGTAGCACCATGCATCTCTGTATGTTAGTGTTGCATGTTGTTATTATTGTCCTTAAAAAGACTGAGTCAGAATCACTAGTGATTTTTCTTGCTTTGTTTTGCTATAAAGTTTGTCTTTCTCTGTTTGTTTTGTTGTCGTAATTTATTCTGCAGCCTTTTGGTTCAGTTTCCTCCCATCTCCACCTAGTCTCCTGGTATTCATTTTCTTTCTCCCCCAGGGTGTGATATTGGTTGACATCACTCCTCCCTTGGCCAGATGTTGAAATTTCAACACCCCATTCATCAGCCAATAGATATGAGTAACAGCAGACATAGGGCGACGGCCTAGCAAAGACATTGTTAATATGCAGAACTGCAGATTTACACTTGCACATGCACACACAATCAGAGGCTATTATCCAAAGCTCTGTTTTAACTCTGCTTTTTTAAAACCAATGTAAATTTCACCTATTCAGAACTTTAAATCAGAAAAGCATAAGTCTGACACCTGATAAATGTTTCATTTCCTTTGATTCCAAGCAATTACCTTTAAATATCCAAATGCATTTTGTTAAAAGAGAAAGTTCTTATAATCTTAAGGGGACAGACATATTTATAAAACCAAAATTCAGAACTAGTTTGAAGGGACGGTCTACCTCAATCCAGAGAATTGGATTATGGAATGGCTTGGAGAATGTAGCTAAAAATGCCAAGTCAATGTTTACATTTAAGAAAATGATCAAAACTAATTTGTTAAAATATATATATATGAAATAGCATAATGTGTATTGTATTAGTTAGAAAATTAGAAAGAGTTATTCATTTTTTACTGTTACTGGAATATTATCATTGTGTATTGTATTAGTTAGAAAATTAGAGTTATTCATTTTGTACTGTTACTGGAATATTATCATTGTGTATTGTATTAGTTAGAAAATTAGTTATTCATTTTGTACTGTTACTGGAATATTATCATTGTGTATTGTATTAGTTAGAAAATTAGTTATTCATTTTGTACTGTTACTGGAATTTATCATTGTGTATTGTATTAGTTAGAAAATTAGAGTTATTCATTTTGTACTGTTACTGGAATATTATCATTGTGTATTGTATTAGTTAGAAAATTAGAGTTATTCATTTTGTACTGTTACTGGAATATTATCATTGTGTATTGTATTAGTTAGAACATTAGTTATTCATTTTGTTCTGTTACTGGAATATTATCATTGTTTGAAATGATTGTTTGAAAAAAGGGGCATATATAATAAGATTTTTTTTCTTCTTCTGCTACCTTTCTTTTTTTTTATACATATTTTGTACGTTATCATTTATGGGATTGCTTTGTATTGTGTTTTTTGTTAAAAAAATGAACAAATGTAATAAACATAAACATACTCTGCTAACCCTTTTCCTATAAGAGCCTGATAAGATCTTGAATGGCTCACCAGATTTTCTGACTGTAACCACTTTTAAGTTGCATATTTAACTTTAACAAATACTATTCTTGATTGTTAATTTAATTTACAAGCCAACTTTGTCACGTTTAAGTTTTCTTGTTTTTTATCTTAAGTAGAGAATAGTTTGATATCCACATCACTTTGAGTAACAGTCAATTTTTTTTTTTTGTCCTTCGTGAACTGTAATTACAGCCTCGAAAGCAGAGTGG
Organism: Garcialebias charrua; assembly: GCA_038048925.1. Lineage (NCBI taxonomy): Eukaryota > Metazoa > Chordata > Actinopteri > Cyprinodontiformes > Rivulidae > Garcialebias > Garcialebias charrua. The sequence goes on along the minus strand of JBBPBX010098654.1, from coordinate 2,746 downwards.
TATTTCCCTCCAGCTGTTCACTATGTTTCACTCTTTACATGCCTTCTCTTTGCGTTTCTTCCTGGGAACTCTTCTCGCCTTTTGTGAATGAAAAGCTGTCTCTTAATGTAAGCGGTAGCTGTTTATTGGTGACAGAGTTAACATTGCCAAAGTAATAGATTCATTTCACTCCAGAGGATTGACAGTCATCTGTAAATGAGTGTGACAGATGGATTTTCAGTAGAGATCGACCGGAGAGTTGTGTGAGCCCAGACAGAAGATCTATTCAAACTGACTGCAGCAAATACAGACTTTATGTTTAAACCAAACCACTCCTCCACCCACACATTTTATGTATTTGAATCTTGTTTCTCAAGCTGTTTTGACCAGATCATAAATATAACTATAGCTCCTTAAAATAATAATAATATTAAGCAACACATCCTGTTTTGTTCTATTTTTGAACAGGAATACCAGACGTCTTAAGTTGAAAAGAGTTTTGAACACTTGGTTGAATATTACACTGAAAGCAGCAATATGATATTTGAGAATATTTTTAAGAGGACTTTTTTTTAATGAAATGTGTTCATTTTTAAAATACAATACAAAATGATCCCATAAACGATAATATACAAAATATAAAAATGAAAGATAGCAGAAAGAAGAAAAAAATCTTATTATATCTGCCCCTTTTTTCAAACAATTACCGGTACAGTAGTTCGTTCAAAAATAATCTTCAGTAACAGAACAAAATGAATAACTCTTTCTAGTTTTCTAACTCTAATACCATACACATTACGCTACTTCATACCGTACTTTCCGCCCGATAAGTCGCTCCGCCCTATAAGTCGCATCAGTCCAATTATGTCCAATAAAGTGGAAAAATCTATAAACATGTCGCACCACCGTATACGTCGCATCTACTGTATTATGCATCGCCGCTGACGCGTCGCGTATGTTAAGCGTCAGCGGTGACAACCCGGAAATGGCCACAGGTGCGTGCACGGTAGGACTTTAACTAGATTAACACTTAAAATAATTATTTGTTTGCTGAAAATTATAGCAAAGATGTGTCTGAGCGGAACTTTTCCTTAATAAATGCACGTACCGGTCAAATCAGCTGAATTAAAAAAAAATAGTTTTGCTACGGCGGTGCTGCGAAACGTGCACGTGCAACGAGCGGATACACATGTTCTCTCCGTGCATACATGGGTTTTCTGAGTACTCCAGTTTAGAGCTGTCATTTATAACCCGAACCTGGTGCCCGGCCCCGCCCGACCTGAATTTGGGCCGGGCTATAATGTCCTTAATATGTGGGCCGGGTCAGTGTCGGGCTTTTTATTGCAGACAATACAATATATGCAAACATAGCTTGCCATACAGCACCTGCCGCATTTGGCCATTTCACCGCACGCTGACCGGCCGACCGGTTGAAAGAGGTAAAAAGTTCAGTTAAGCTTCAGATGGGACTGTACTGCCAGGCAGTGATCCATCAGCCCAAATGGACGTTCATTCAGCCGCTGAACTCAGCAGATGCGTGTGGCCTACGACCTAAACAGGAGGAATCACAAAATATCCGACGTCCGAGCAGGATGCAGGCAGAAAAAGGGGATGCATTTAATGCGCTTTGACGGCTCCTCAGCTCTGATCTTCCGCCCCCTCAGCCGCGCGCATCCACCAACCGTTAATAGTATTCTGTGGTACAAACCACATTACAATTACAAACAGTAATGTACAATGTGATGTAATGTAATGATGTAATGTAATGTGTGTACAAACACATTACAATTACAAACAGTAATTAAAAATGTTTGGTTGGGAGTGGGGGGGTAGCCTGGCCCTCGCCTTCCTGCACAGCTCCGCTCAATTCTCATTTCCCTTCACTGCACAGTCTGGGACTTCTGCCATAGACAACGATTTCTCCGGTAGATTTTTGACCGGACCAATCAGAGAACAGAAGGGGCGGAGTTTTTGGCCCCTAACCCACGCCCCCACCTGTCCCAGCGCAGCCAGCGAGCAGTCGCATGTTCTCATTCAAAGCGATGCAAAGCGATGCAGGACTGTTTTATATGTGATACAAATTTATTAATTTCCCCTTCTTAATCCCTTATCTGGAGTTTTCTTTTGTTTTTTTGGCCAAAAGTCAAGTTATCGCTCCCTCCTCCCTCCTCCTCCTCCTCCTCTCCGCTGAGTTCCACCTGTCCCAGCGCAGCCAGAGCCAGCGCGCAGCCGCATGTTCTCATTCAAAGCGATGCAGCGGACTGTTTTATATTTGACACAAATGTGTTAAATTCCCCTTCTTAATCTCTTATCTGGAGTTTTATTTTGTTTTTTTGCCAAAAGTCAAGTGATCGCTCTCCTCCTCCTCTCTCTCCGGCGCCGCTGCGGTGCAAAGAATAAGGAAATGACTGAGGTTGTCACGAGAGAATTAAAATAGGGTTTTACGTTGCTGCCCGAGTCCCTGCATATTTTCTGGTCTTCTGGACCAGCGCTACATGGTTTTATTTAATTTTTTTCAAACGTTATAAACACAGAATGCAGGCAGCGAGAGAAAATTCAGCAGGAGGCGGAGCAGATGTCAAGTTCGGCAGAGCTCTGAGGGGGAGGGAGCAGAATGCTTTACCTGTTCAAAATTTTTCTAAGATCCAATGGTTTTGTTCCTCAGGCAGAGGCCACGCCTCCAGCAAGAATCGTTTTTCAATGGACAAGTCCCAGACCCTTGTCTGAAGCGAAGTGAAGGACAAGGGTCTGGTTTTAACCAGGCTAG
>JBBPBX010098653.1:0-12654 GCA_038048925.1 Garcialebias charrua | reverse complement strand
AATAAAATATATTATGAAACGTTACTTTTGTAATGTGCTAAGTAATAAGATGTGGTGAATTAAAGTCACTGCAGCTGGACTACAACTCCGTTGTGATCCAAACAAAGACAAAAACACAACCGTACACCTCATGCCATGCAGCTAAACACAGGTTTTTCATGTGTTCAGTGTTCAGAAGCATACGCTTAAGCTGTGTGTGATTAAATACACGCAACAACATTTTAGAACTGTTATTTTAGTACAAGTTTAGGCATTTACTTACTGAAGACTGTGAGTGTGAGAGTGGATGGTTGTTTGGTGTGAGTGAGACAGGTCCCTCTTGTAAATGAGTCTCTGTGACTCAACGAGGCTAGCCTGTATAAATAAAGGTTGAATGAATGAATGAAAAAAGACGACTATCCGCCATTTTGAAATCTAAACTTGGGGAGGGGTGAGAGTTCACCACTAGAGGGGGCGTGAACACAGGACAACCCACAACCTCCTCCCCTGCTTGACTCTCTACACGCCCATTTTGAGAGAAATTTTGAAAATGGCCTGGGGGAGGAGTTACCGTCTCAACCTGGGTTTAGTCTCACTTTAAAGGAGACCACATTTTGTTTTTTTTGTTTTTTTTTATGGTATTTCTGTGGGCTATCCAGACCATATTCATTCAATTTAATGCACAAAATAATTCTTAGATAATAAAATATCCCCTTTCTAGTTATGCATTTTCTGACTTCCGTTCTAAACGACCGGTTTATGATAATGAGCTCTGAATGCCACGCCCTACAAAATCTGTTTACATTTACTCCGCCCTCTGAAACAGCCAGTATCTCTAATATGTTGTTGTTTTAAAATTAGCTCTTTTTTAATTACTCATTTGACTTACTGTTAGTGCTAGCTTAAGATAACTTACCGAAAGCCGTCTGCGCGCCGCCATTTGCAGCTCCTTTTAGCATTAGCCCACCTCCGAGGCTAATGATAGCTCTTCCTCCTCCGGCACACCGCCAGTTAACCGCTCGTTGCATGCGGCGCTTTTGGGAGCGATCGCTGCTTCAGTCCACACACACACAAAGTTCACCGAGTGTCTCCAGTTAATTTATCCGTATGAGGCAACCTCTGACCGGACCCCACGGACCTCAAAAGCCAGCAGCTCCCAGCAGTTCCCGCACGCAGATGGTCCCTTCGCCGGCGGTCTGCTCGTTTTATTTCTGCCGGCTGCGCGTTGGGAGCGATCGCTAAAAATTGAACTAAAACGTAAAAATAACAATTATACTTTATTTATAAAGCCATTTAAAACAACCACAGCTGCAACAAAGTGCTGTACACATGAAATTAAGAACATTTAAACAAAAGATGAGATGAAATCAGGAATCAGGTGAGGGGCTGGACTCAGGTTTGGTGTGGGTTGTGGCTGCGGTTTGTGACGTCACAAACCGCAGGAAGTGAGAACGAAGTGTTTCTATCACAGACAAATAAATCTACTTAGAGTAAATAAACCACTGGGTGCATTTCTTTGGCCCTAGTACTGTTTTTTTATGAAGTACATACCCAAAGTTGAGTAAAAAAACATTAAAAAGTGAATTTTGAATCTGTGGTCCCCTTTAAAGCAAGCAACAACAAAGAATAATTATGTAGATGTATTTATCTATTCTCACCCGATCTATCCAAAACAAAACCCCTAAAAAAAAAAAAATTACCACAAGGTATTCCATGACCAGGGTTCGAACCTGAGTCTCTCAGATCCCAAACCTGCACTTCTACCATTGCCCCAACTTGGCATAGGCTACAGGCTTTACTTGTCCATCGCACAAAATGAAAACGAATACAACCAAATAGTTTCATCCATCCATCCATCCATCCATCCATTTTCTTCCGCTTATCCGGGGTCAGGTCGCGGGGGTAGCAGCCTAAGTAGGGAGGCCCAGACTTCCCTCTCCCCAGCCACTTGGAGCAGCTCCTCTGGGGGAATCCCAAGGCGTTCCCAGGCCAGCCGAGAAACATAGTCCCTCCAGCGTGTCCTGGGTCTTCCTCTGGGTCTCCTCCCGGTGGGACATGCCCGGAACACCTCACCAGGGAGGCGTCCAGGAGGCATCCTAACCAGATGCCCGAGCCACCTCAACTGGCTCCTCTCGATGTGGAGAAGCAGCGGCTCTACTCCGAGTCCCTCCCGGATGACTGAGCTTCTCACCCTATCTCTAAGGGAGAGTCCAGACACCCTGCGGAGAAAACTCATTTCAGCCGCTTGTATCCGAGATCTCGTTCTTTCGGTCACAACCCAAAGCTCATGACCATAGATGAGGGTGGGAACGTAGATCGATCGGTAAATTGAGAGCTTTGCCTTTCGACTCAGCGCCCGCTTCACTGCGGATGCTGCACCTATCCGCCTATCGATCTCACGCTCCAGTTTTCCCTCATTCGTGAACAAGACCCCGAGATACTTAAACTCCTCCACTTGGGGCAGGACCTCCTCCCCGACCCGGAGAGGGCATGCTACCCTTTTCCGGCTCAAGACCATGGCCTCGGATTTGGAGGAACTGATCCTCATCCCGGCCGCATCACACTCGGCTGCAAACCGCTCCAGCGAAAGCTGTAGATCACGAACTGATGAAGCCAATAGGACCACATCATCTGCAAAAAACAGAGAAGCGATTCTAATGCCTCTTTTCCACCGCTCGGCTCGGCTCGGGTTGGATCGGCTCAGGTCGGCTCAGTTCGGGTCGGGTCACATCTATGTTCTGTTTCCACAGCTTTTTTGTACCCCTTCTGTGGGCGGGGTCCAGAATCCTACTCGTCTTACCACATGGTGGCAGTAGTGTTCCCTCAAGCTATTTACTACAGTACTAGCCACCACTAGAAGAAGAACACAATAAAGGCTTTGACAGAATGTTGTGAAAGAGATGTCATGCTATAATGAGTACCTCATGAGCTGTAATCTTTAAACCCAATTCATAATCCTACCTTGTTGCCTTCTTTAAACCCATGTATTTTCCAATTTAGTATTTTTACAATAAAGATGTATTAAAGCATATTTTATTATTTAGTTGATCCCACACACCCACTACACAGCTGCTTCAGACTGCTGCCATCAGGAAGGAGACTGAGGAGTCTCCAGGCTCGAACCAGCAGACTGAGAGACAGCTCTGTTCATCAGGCAGTCAGAATGCTAAACACTCTGCCTGCTCTGCCTCCCCTCCCATTTGAACTGCCTTAACACTAAAACTTTCTCACATATTATCACTCAACACAAAGTTTTTAACACTAGACTCTGTGTCACCAAACGGGTTTTCACTAAACTCTCGGTCATGTGCTCATACAGTTTGCACTACTTCTCATAATTGCACTAATGTCTGTATTACATCACTGCCTATAATCATAATACTGTTTACATTCTCTGTTTACATTTATTAATACTGTTTACTTTTATTACTACTGCTTACATGTAATTACTACTGTTTACATTTATTTACACTACTTTAATATCTACACCACTGCTGGTACATATACAGTGTGCTCTGAACGGTCTTATTTAGGGATGCCCAATGTGCCTTACTGCATATGCCACTTTTTGCCTCTACAACAACATCAACTACTACCTCATACATATACTGTGTACATTGACTCATTCGCTGCTTTGCCACTTTGCAAATGTCAATGCTAGAAACCTTTAGTTTATTTTAGTTATACTTTTTATACTCTTTTTTTATACCACTATGCAAAAAAAAAAAAAAAAAAAAACACACAGGACAGTGTTAGTTTTACTATTTTTATGCTTATGTCTATTATTATATGTTTCAGTGTTTCAATGTTTAGATGTTTACTGTTGCACCGAGGGACTGAGAGAAACGCAATTTCGGTCCTGTGTATGTCCTGCACTGTACATATTGCAGATCTGACAATAAAGTTGACTTTGACTTTGACTTTGACTTAGTTATGCACAAGGTGCTTGATAAAGTTGCAAAACCATATTTATCTGAGCTGCTTCAACCTTCCTGCCCTCCCCGATCTCAGATCAGCTGAGCAGTTGCTGCTGACAGTCCTCAAAACTTTTTAAATCTTATTTAAAAACACACATTTATTCCTTGGCTTTTAACACGTGATCTTATCTTTTATGGCATGTTAACACACCTGCAGTAAGACTGGTATATGTATTTATTTTTGTATGCTTTTTATAGTTTTTAATTAACTTGTCTTTTATGTTATTGTACAGCACTTTGGTTGACCCTGTGGTTTTTAAAATGTGCTTTATAAATAAAGTTGATTTAAAACATCACACTGTGATCTTTGAAACTGCCAGTGTCTCCCTGGTAAAGTTGCTGCTGGGTGGTAGATGGGTAGATGGTAGATGGATGGTCTGTGAATTCTTTAACTTTAAACTGTCCAAAGGACTTTGGCCACTTTTAATTTTTGACTTTTTTTGTATGACTTCATCCTAGAACCAAATAATTTATAACGTAATAACAGTTGAGCAGATTCTAATAATCTTTATCTTATGATTCTTTAAAGGTCAAATGCAAATGGAAAGTTCTCTTAACTTCCAGTATGGATTTAAACACAATACACACTTCACATTATAAAATAAGTTTAGGAAATTGAATGTTCGAGGACACCACTTAAGAAAATATAACGTTTAATAGGAAAAGTTTGAAGTGACAAACAGAAGTAACAAATTTCCATCTGGTGTCTCACGTCTTCCTCCAGAAGATGACACAGGTTGTTGAATTCTGGCGATTTTCTTCTGTTGACTGTAAAAGAAAAATGTGATTAATTTAGTCCAGAAACTGTTTTTTTTTTTTAAACAACACAGTGTGATCACAACATGTTCATATACTAAATGTATCCTGTTGGAGTTATTTGAAATAAAATTCAATGTGTTATAGACATAAATGTGTCAAGCTACCTCCATTAATTTTCTACCTTCTACTTTGTGTCACATATTATCAATTCTATCAAAAACCACATAGCTGATATTTTTCAAAAAAATCTAGTGTGATCACAACATGTTCATATACTGTCTGTATCCTGTTGGAGTCATTTGAAATAAAATTCAATGTGTTATAGACATAAATGTGTCAAGCTACCTCCATTAATTTTCTACCTTCTACTTTGTGTCACATATTATCAATTCTATCAAAAACCACATAGCTGATATTTTTCAAAAAAATCTAGTGTGATCACAACATGTTCATATACTGTCTGTATCCTGTTGGAGTCATTTGAAATAAAATTCAATGTGTTATAGACATAAATGTGTCAAGCTACCTCCATTAATTTTCTACCTTCTACTTTGTGTCACATATTATCAATTCTATCAAAAACCACATAGCTGATATTTTTCAAAAAAATCTAGTGTGATCACAACATGTTCATATACTGTCTGTATCCTGTTGGAGTCATTTGAAATAAAATTCAATGTGTTATAGACATAAATGTGTCAAGCTACCTCCATTAATTTTCTACCTTCTACTTTGTGTCACATATTATCAATTCTATCAAAAACCACATAGCTGATATTTTTCAAAAAAATCTAGTGTGATCACAACATGTTCATATACGAAATGTATCCTGTTGGAGTTATTTGAAATAAAATTCGAATTTTTATAATTTATTTTCGTTGTGCAAACACAGGTTTTGGAAAAAGTCAAAGCGAAACTACTTTAAATGCAGCATATTTGACCACTACGTGACAATATTAAAGCGTGGTTAAGCTCAGGAGCCCTCGTACTATTAAAGTCAGCTATGAAATATATTTTATATCTGTTCATTGAGCTACATTTAAAGACATAAAGCCGCCCGCGCGCCGCGTGTTGCTCGTGGCGAAACTACTTTTTAAAATCGTGCAGTTTTGAGCAGTACGTGATTTTATTAAGGACACGTTCAGCTGAAGACCCATCTTTGCTATAAATTTATAAAATAATAATTGTTTTTACCGTGTTATTCATGTAAAAGTCCTGCCGTGATCGCTTCCCTCTCTTCCGTGAAAACAGCTCGTGTCTCCTCCTTCCTACTTCCGGAGCGGGTGAGCTCGCTTCAGTACACCTCTGAAAGCAGCCCGAAAATCTCAGGAAATCTCGCGCGGCTCCGCTCGGAATATCCGGTGGGAAAGGATGAAAGGGGGTCTCTGCGACGCACATATGACGTAACATCCGACCCGAGCCGACCGGTGGAAAAGGGCCATAAGGCCACCAAAACGGATCCTCTCAACTAGGGCTGTGCGATATGACGATATATATCGTGGGGACGATAGAAACGTGTCTATCGTGCTACTTTCCTTCTATCGTCTCTATCGTGATAAATAAGAATAAAAAAGTAACTGTCGTTTTGCGAGATGACGGCGCTGCTTTATGTTTGACGTACGCGCGGGTTTGCGACACATGCTTTACGTTGTTAAACTCGAGTTCAACAGAGACGCAGCCGGCATGAAGCCGGTGTCACCAGATATCTATGGGTGTCACAACATGGTGAAACAGCTGCACAGGCAGCCCAAGAAGAAGAACTTTTACCAAAAAGAGGGGAAGCTCACCTTGTTAGCTTCCATTATTTAGCTCCGCTGAAACTCGGAGACAAAATGGGTCCAGAGGACACGAAGTTCAACCGAGTCCGAACTCGGGTCCAGTTAACCAATACAAAACAGACCAGAGACACAACAGAACCGGAATCAAACGCAACGTTTTCTCTTTTCTGTTTCAATGCCTTGTTTACTCCAGATTCCAATCAGAGCGGATTTCTTCTTCGTGGGTTTTATTAGCAGCCGTTGTTTTACCGCCACCTGCAGGAAAAATTTGGACCAAAGTAGGTCCAAAGTTGGACCAAAGTTTCTACTTTGGTCCAAATTTCCTTGTTCTTTTTGTTCACATTCTTATAATTGTAACTGTATCTGTAGTAAAATAAAATAAAAAATAAAATAAAAACTTTGGTCCAAATTTTTCCTGTACACACACACACATCGTGTTGTATATATACAACACGATGTGTGTGTGTGTACAGGAAAAATTTGGACCAAAGTTTTTTTTTTATATCGTGATATATATCGTTATCGTGATATAAAAAAGTCCATATCGTGATATATGATTTTTTCCATATCGCCCAGCCCTACTCTCAACACCTTGGTTGCGCCTAGAAATTCTGTCCATAAAAGTTATGAACAGAATTGGTGACAAAGGGCAACCTTGGCAGAGTCCAACTCTCACTGGAAACGAGCCTGACTTACTACCGGCAATGCGGACCAAGCTCTGACACCGGTCGTACAGGGACCTAACAGCCCATATCAATGGGCCTGGTACCCCATACTCCCGGAGTACCCCCCACAGAACCCCCCGAGGGACGCGGTCGAATGCCTTTTCCAAGTCCACAAAGCACATGTAAACTGGTTGGGCAAACTCCCACGCACCCTCCAGGACCCTGCTGAGGGTGTAGAGCTGGTCCAGTGTTCCACGACCAGCACGAAAACCACACTGCTCCTCCTGAATCCGAGGTTCGACTATCCGACGGACCCTCCTCTCCAGAACCCCTGAATAGACCTTACCAGGGAGGCTTAAGAGTGTGATCCCCCTATAGTTGGAACACACCCTACGGTCCCCCTTTTTGAATAGGGGAACCACCACCCCAGTCTGCCAATCCAAGGGAACTGCCCCCGATGTCCACGCGATATTGCAGAGTCGCGTAAGCCAACACAACCCCACAACATCCAGAGCCCTAAGGAACTCAGGGCGAATCTCATCCACCCCCGGAGCCCTGCCACCGCGGAGCTTTTTAACCACCTCGGTGACCTCAGCACCAGAGATTGGAGAGCCCGACCCAAAGTCCCCAGGCTCCGCTTCCTCAGTGGAAGACGTGCCAGTAGGATTGAGGAGGTCTTCGAAGTATTCCGCCCACCGACTCACAACATCCCGAGTTGAGGTCAACAGCACGCCATCCCCACCATAAATGGTGTTGGTCGCGTACCGCTTTCCCCCCCTGAGACGCCGGATGGTGGACCAGAATCGCCTCGAAGCCGTACGGAAGTCATTCTCCATGGCCTCTCCGAACTCCTCCCACGCCCGAGTTTTTGCCTCAGCAACCACCCGAGCCGCATGCCGCTTGGACTGTCGGTACCTATCTGCTGCTTCCGGGGTCCCACAGGCCAAAAAGGCCCAATAGGACTCCTTCTTCAGCTTGACAGCATCCCTCACCGCCGGTGTCCACCACCGGGTTCGAGGGTTGCCACCACGACAGGCACCAACAACCTTGCGGCCACAACTCTGATAAGCTGCCTCGACAATAGAGGCGCGGAACATGGCCCACTCGGACTCAATGTCCCCCGCCTCCCTCGGAACGTGTTCAAAGCTCTCCCGGAGGTGGGAGTTAAAGCTCCGTCTTACGGGAGACTCTGCCAGACGTTCCCAGCAGACCCTCACAATACGTTTGGGTCTGCCAGGTCTGACCGGCATCCTCCCCCACCATCGGAGCCAACTCACCACCAGGTAGTGGTCAGTGGACAGCTCCGCCCCTCTCTTCACCCGAGTGTCCAGGACATGCGGCCGCAGATCAGATGAGACGACAACAAAGTCGATCATCGAACTGCGACCTAGGGTGTCCTGGTGCCAAGAGCACATATGTACACCCTTATGCCTGAACATGGTGTTCGTTATGGACAATCCATGACGAGCACAGAAGTCCAATAACAGAACACCACTCGGGTTCAGATCAGGGGGGCCGTTCCTCCCAACCACACCCCTCCAGGTCTCACTGTCATTGCCCACGTGAGCGTTGAAGTCCCCCAGTAGAACAAGGGAGTCCCCAGGAGGCGCACTCTCCAATACCCCCTCCAAGGACTCCAAAAAGGGTGGGTAATCTGCGCTGCCGTTTGGCGCATAGGCACAAACAACAGTCAGAGCCCGTCCCCCCACACGTAGGCGAAGGGAGGCTACCCTCTCGTTCACCGGGGTGAACCCCAACGTACAGGCACCAAGATGGGGGGCAACAAGTATGCCCACTCCTGCTCGGCGCCTCTCACCAGGGGCAACTCCAGAGTGGAAGAGTGTCCAACCCCTCTCAAGGAAACTGGTTCCAGAGCCAGAGCCATGCGTTGAGGTGAGTCCGACTATTTCTAGCCGGAACCTCTCAACCTCACACACTAGCTCAGGCTCCTTCCCCACCAGAGAGGTGACATTCCATGTCCCAATGGCCAGCTTCTGTAGCCGAGGATCAGACCGCCAGGGTCCCCGCCCTCGGCCACCACCCATCCCACATTGCACCCGACCCCTTTGGCCCCTCCCATAGGTGGTGAGCCCATGGGAAGGGGGACCCACGTCTCCTCTTCGGGCTGTGCCCGGCCGAGCTCCATGGGTAAAAGCCCGGCCTCCAGGCGCTCGCCAACGTGCCCCACCTCCGGGCCTGGCTCCAGAGTGGGGCCCCGGTGACCCACGTCCGGGCGAGGGAACATTGATTCCATTAGTGTTACTCATCATTGGGGTCTTTGGGGGTCAAAAAGAAAACGAATACAACCAAATAGTTTCAATGACGTGAAAAGTATTCTTAAAATAAATAAGTTAAAATATACAAACCCCCCAAAATCCTTACACAAATAACTAGTGCCATTCCAAAAACTATAATATGCGTTGTTGTAGTACTTTTCCGGCGTGTAATGTACCACTTCCATATAAGGTATAAACTGTAGCGCGGACCTTCCCATCTCTGCAGGGGTTTGGCTCTACTTGAACCACTTTCGTGACGAAAGCGTGAGAAAACACGTCACAGTGTGAATCGTAGACCAATCAGAAAATCAGGGTGCAATACATCTGTTCAACCCATAGGACTACCGTAAACACGTTTTTAGACCAAATATTGCCCATTTAAACTATCCATCCATCCATCCATTTTCTTCCGCTTATCCGGGGTCGGGTCGCGGGGGTAGCAGCCTAAGTAGGGAGGCCCAGACTTCCCTCTCCCCAGCCACTTGGAGCAGCTCCTCTGGGGGAATCCCAAGGCGTTCCCAGGCCAGCCGAGAAACATAGTCCCTCCAGCGTGTCCTGGGTCTTCCTCTGGGTCTCCTCCCGGTGGGACATGCCCGGAACACCTCACCAGGGAGGCGTCCAGGAGGCATCCTAACCAGATGCCCGAGCCACCTCAACTGGCTCCTCTCGAACTAATACGAACTAATACGCACAAATATATGAATATTAACACAGACATAGTGCTATACAACATTTTAGACACATTCTAGGGAGTTTATCAGCTAAAAAAGTTAATTTTGAGTTTAGCCCCTCTTTAATCTTGTTCAAAAGTTCTAAAAAATAAAAATAAAAACAGGGAGCGCTGGTCCTACAGCCCACAGCCCACCAGGACATCTGCAGAACCTCGCACAGCCACGTTGGACCCGAGTTTAATTCGCTCGTGACAAATTCATTCATTTCTCATCATTTCAGTCATGGAGTCAACGGAGGAGGAAGCGATCATTTGACTTTTGGCAAAAAAACAAAAGAAAAGGCCAGATCAGGGATGAAGAAGGGGAATTTAATACATTTGTGTCACATACAAAACAGTCCGGCGCCGGGCAGTTTATTGTGTGACAACACGCTTGCGCTCGCAGTCGTAAAATTTGAGCTTGGCGCGTTCGCGCTCGCGTTCAAAGGCTTGTGCCGCTGCGTTCGAACGCCGTCGAGCGGCGTATGGCTGAACGCAGAGCTATGAGGGGGTTTAAGTCCACTGCGGTCAGACACCGCTAAGCATTCCTACTGCAAAACCCTGACAAAGTTGTTGGAGGAAAAGACGGTGGAACTCCTGCCGGTAAGGGGCGTTGAACTTTGGGACAAATTGAGATTGATGATTTGTTGGTTGCTGACAAACCTGCTGGATTGATTGACATGTGTTGTCAAAGATCTGACTCGTGCAAAAATAAAAAATAATCAAAGATTTTACTGGCCCATCAGTCAAGTGTCATCATTTATTCCAAATGTATTCAATATTTTGGTGAATCTAAGGGTTGAGAACTGACACCAAAGTTCATGCTCAATAATCCAGGTAATAATCCAACAATGTTCAGTCAGGACAAACTGGTATTTTTCCACTATGTGAGTGTGCTGTTTGTGGTGGGACTCAGTTTGTTGGAGTCTCCTCAGATTGAATAAGTCCTTCAGTTGAAGGACGAAACATCTCAGCAAATAAAAAAGAAGCCAAAACCCCGACAAACCTGACTGAACACTGTTGGGTTGAGGACTGAGTTTCCTTACAAAATCCTAATGATGGTTTCTTTATTTTTCAAGAGTGCCGAGTTAAAATTTATTTTATTTAACGAGGCTAAAATTACCACTGCTGCTCAGAAACATTGCAGACCATCAATGGGCTTTGATGGGTATAACTCAGCACGTTTCATGTTGTATATCCAGTCATTTTACAATCATGTAAAATGTTTTTATTCGGGAATTGCAAGTAGATAATCACACACAAAAAATTTTGAACATGAAGCTACACTTTTCTAGACTATATGAGTTATGGAAGGGCTGACATACTGCACAGCATTTTATAACCTTTTTATAACACAAAAAAGTTAAATGGGTTCCATCAAAGAATATAATCACTACTCTTCTAATAGTTAAATGTGTTTTAAAGGTATTACTGGTAGGTACATACACCCACTTTTCCTTGGTTATCTTGCTGAATTCTCTCTTTGGATTGATTCCTCATCTCATCAGCCTCCTCATTAGCTCCTTTATTCCCTCATATCTCTATTCCCCTCTAAACTGAGCATTTCCATGATTTGTTCCTGTGTTAACTTGCTGTCCAGGAGATGAAATACAAAGTGTTTAGAAGCCTGTTCTATGACATTAATAAAACAAAAATTGAAAATCAGTACCTCTGAATTCATGTTGTTTAATCATTGTAATAAAATAATTTTAGTTTGATGTTAGAAACATTTTTTTCAAGTGATGATCAAATGGGTGAAGACATTCTCTGAGTGTGCTGACTACATTTGATGCAGAGTCGAAGGTTGCACTCACAGCATCATTAATACATTTTTAATGCTTTACTCCTGGGGGTTAGAAAACCCTGCTTGAAAACCTTTTATGGTTTTCAGCAAATGGACTCACTAATCACCCATTAGTAGCATTTAGATACTGACCTCAACCATCAAATAGGAAACAGCACAGTGGTTTTACAGAACACCATTGTTGCCGACAGATGAAGATCTAACAATATGAGAATTTGTTAACAAACATGCATTTTCTGTGACCTAAGAATTGAATGATGTTGATTAAAAAAATACAAATAAATAAAATTATTACTTGTTTGTGGTCAAAGCAGGTGTTTGTGCTGACCCCAGGGCCAGCAAACAGCTAAGAAGTTACTCATCGACATAAGGCTATTTCCAAAGTTTCAATGAGAATGTTTACATTTCACATTTATTATTAAAGACTGCACATAGGTTAAATCAGGGGTGGGCATCATTTTGTTCCCAGAAGGGAACTATATATACATATATATATATAATATATATATATATATATATATATATATATATATATATATATATATATATATATATATATATATATATATATATATATATATATATATATATATATATATAATATATATATATATATATATATATATATAATATATATATATATATATATATATATATATATATATATATATATATATATATATATATATATATATATATATATATAT
>JBBPBX010098652.1:0-12654 GCA_038048925.1 Garcialebias charrua | reverse complement strand
CGTCCCGCTGATTAGGTAACAGGTGTCCGATCGGGACCTTCAATGTATAACTGTACACTTCCTGTTGTGAGGGGGCGTGGCTTAATTAATGTCATGATTTGACCATTCAGTATTGTAGGGGACCGGTTGTGGGTCAATCACTGAAGGTTTGATGTATTAGACAGTTTTCTTGTAGGTGCTATTAGTGTTTCGTTTTTCATGGCGAGATACCTAACTTTGAGGCCAGGCCACGCCCCTTCAGCATATATGAAAATGCGAGGTTTTGATAAATCTTTACTCCCCCATGTCTGAATGATGAGTCTGCCAAATTTGGTGAGTTTTAGGATACGATAAAGCCCCCAAAAGGCCATTTCATTTTAGCTCCATTCATTTTCAATGGGAAAAAAATGGCCGAAAAGGCTAAATATCTCAAAAAGCTAAAGTTGCACCATTACCAAAACTCATAGCTGGATTGTCCTGAACGAGCTGAACATTTTGATATATGATATGTTGAAATGGCACGAAAACTGTAGGAGGAGTAGGACGCCAAAAAACGTACGGACGGAAGATAGTAACATATAAGAATAATAATAATAATAAATATAAACACAATCTCTATAGTGTGAATGCCTTGTTGGCATTCACACAAAATAATAAATATAAACACAATCACTATAGTGTGAATGCCTATGTGGCATTCACACAACTAGATTGCATTTCCTGAGAAAATGCATGTGTGAATGCCAAAATGGCCGCTTCACCCAACTTGCATGTTCAATCAAAATGGCCGCTTTACCTAATGTGCTTATTAAATCAAAATGGCTAACTTGTCTACTTAAATTGTAGAACCAAAATGGTAACAATACATGCATTGACTTACTTCGCAAGGCAATTAACTGCCTTGTATATTGAACCAAAATGGCCACTTCACCTAATTTGCATATTCAATCAAAATGGCCGTTTCACCTAATGCATGATAAAGAATGTCCATAGCTACAACCTCACCAAATTTCGGCTCTCTATGAATAAATATGGCTGATTTAAAGCCATTTGAAAGTAGCGTTGGTGGCCATCTTGGATTTTACAGTATTTTTAATGTTTTGCTTTGTCGGCCATCTTGGATTTTTGATTTGGATTCCGTACATGATAGGGGATTCCCTTAGCTACAACCTCACCAAATTTCGGCTCTCTATGTATAATGATGGCTGAGTTAAAGCATTTGAAATTAGCGTTGGCGGCCATCTTGGATTTTACAGTATTTTTAATGTTTTGCTTTGTCTGCCATCTTGGATTTTTGATTTGGATTCCGTACATGATAGAGGATTCCCTCAGCTACAACCTCACCAAATTTCAGCTCTCTATGAATAAAGATGGCTGAGTTAAAGCCATTTGAATGTAGCGTTGGCGGCCATCTTGGATTTTTACAGTTTTTTAATGTTTTACTTTGTCGGCCATCTTGGATTTTTGATTTGGATTCCGTACATGATAGATAATGTCCTCAGCTACAACCTCACCAAATTTCGGCTCTCTGTGTATAATGATGGCTGAGTTAAAGCCATTTGAAAGTAGCGTTGGCGGCCATCTTGGATTTTTGATTTTGATATTGCATTTGATAGGAAACATTCTCAGCTATCACTACACCAAGTTTCAGCTCAATATCACTAAAATTGACCATTTTATGGTATTTTTAGTTTTTTGCATTGTCGGCCATCTTGGATTTTTGATTTGGATTCAATACATGATAGAGGATGTCCTTAGATACAACCTCACCAAATTTCAGCTCTCTATGTATAAAGATGGCTGAGTTAAAGCCATTTGAATGTTGTGTTGGCGGCCATCAGCTGAAATTGAACAAAAACAGCTAAATATTATCTAATATATCAGAAATAATCTTAAATCAGAAGAAGGAATTAGTAAGAGCCTAATTGGGAATAATCTGAAACATCTTAAACAATCTGAAATCTGAAATAATCTGAAATAAGCAAAAAAAGTGGAAATTATCTGAAAAAAGCTTAAGATAGCATAAACAGCTGAATATTATCTAAAGTAGCAGAAATAAGCATCAATTATCTGAAGTAATTAGAAATAGCATAATTGTGAATAATCTGAAATATCTGAAACAATCTGAAATCTGAAAAAATCTGAACTAAGCAGAAATAAGCAAAATAAAGTTGAAATTATCTGAAAAAAGCTTAAGATAGCAAAAACAGCTGAATATTATCTGAAATAGCAGAAAGAAGCTTAAATGTCTTAGAAATTAGTAGAGAGAGTACAGTTTTGTAGAATTAGGCTGGAAAAAGTTGAAATGAGTTCAAATGATGTAAAATTTGTTGAAACAAGCCTAAATTAGCATAAAAACAGCTTAATAGTAGCTAAAATAGTAGAAGAAGCTGAAACTAGCAGAAATAAGCACAAAGCAGCATAATATGAAGTATCTGAAACAATCTGAAATTGAAAAAAATCTGAAATAAGTAGAAATAAGCAAAATAAAGTTGAAATTATCTGAAAAAAGCTGAAATTGGCCAAAAACAGCTGAACAACAGCTAAAACAAGCAGAAATTATCTTAAATTACCAGAAGGAAGTTGGTAGAGCATGGTTTTGCTGAATTAGGCTGAAAAAAGTTGGATTGATTAAAAACATTGTTGAAATAGCTGAAAAAGCTGAAATTTGCATAAAACAGCTAAATAGTAGCTAAAATAGCCAAAATGTCTAAATCTTTCAAAAATTATCTGAAAGGAGCATAATGATCTGAATTTAGCAGAAATAAGTCAGTAGAAGTATAAAAATGTTGAAGTTAGCTGCATAAAGCTGAAAAGAGTGCAAAGCAGTTGAAAAAACAGCTGAAATTAGCTGAAAGTAGCTGAATTTTTTTTAAAATTTTGTACAAGGAAGCTGAAGGAAGCTGAGCTAGTCCAAAATGTGAAAGGAGTAGTGAAATATTGTAAAGAGTTCCAAAGATATCAAGGATGTAAAATGAGCTCCATTCATTTTCAATGGGAAAAAAATGGCCGAAAAGGCTGAATATTTCAAAAAGCTAAAGTTGCACCAATACCAAAAGTCATAGCACCCATGTCCTAAATGAGCTGAACATTTTGATATATGAATTGTTGAAATAGCACAAAAACTGTAGGAGGAGTAGCGTGCCAAAAAACGTACGGAATCAGGATAGTAACTATAATAATAATAATAATAAATATAAACACAATCACTATAGTGTGAATGCCTATGTGGCATTCACACAACTAGATTGCATTTCCTGAGAAAATGCATGTGTGAATGCCAAAATGGCCGCTTCACCCAACTTGCATGTTCAATCAAAATGGCCGCTTTACCTAATGTGCTTATTAAATCAAAATGGCTAACTTGTCTACTTAAATTGTAGAACCAAAATGGTAACAATACATGCATTGACTTACTTCGCAAGGCAATTAACTGCCTTGTATATTGAACCAAAATGGCCACTTCACCTAATTTGCATATTCAATCAAAATGGCCGTTTCACCTAATGCATGATAAAGAATGTCCATAGCTACAACCTCACCAAATTTCGGCTCTCTATGAATAAATATGGCTGATTTAAAGCCATTTGAAAGTAGCGTTGGTGGCCATCTTGGATTTTACAGTATTTTTAATGTTTTGCTTTGTCGGCCATCTTGGATTTTTGATTTGGATTCCGTACATGATAGGGGATTCCCTTAGCTACAACCTCACCAAATTTCGGCTCTCTATGTATAATAATGGCTGAGTTAAAGCATTTGAAATTAGCGTTGGCGGCCATCTTGGATTTTACAGTATTTTTAATGTTTTGCTTTGTCTGCCATCTTGGATTTTTGATTTGGATTCCGTACATGATAGAGGATTCCCTCAGCTACAACCTCACCAAATTTCAGCTCTCTATGAATAAAGATGGCTGAGTTAAAGCCATTTGAATGTAGCGTTGGCGGCCATCTTGGATTTTTACAGTTTTTTAATGTTTTACTTTGTCGGCCATCTTGGATTTTTGATTTGGATTCCGTACATGATAGATAATGTCCTCAGCTACAACCTCACCAAATTTCGGCTCTCTGTGTATAATGATGGCTGAGTTAAAGCCATTTGAAAGTAGCGTTGGCGGCCATCTTGGATTTTTGATTTTGATATTGCATTTGATAGGAAACATTCTCAGCTATCACTACACCAAGTTTCAGCTCAATATCACTAAAATTGACCATTTTATGGTATTTTTAGTTTTTTGCATTGTCGGCCATCTTGGATTTTTGATTTGGATTCAATACATGATAGAGGATGTCCTTAGATACAACCTCACCAAATTTCAGCTCTCTATGTATAAAGATGGCTGAGTTAAAGTCATTTGAATGTTGTGTTGGCGGCCATCAGCTGAAATTGAACAAAAACAGCTAAATATTATCTAATATATCAGAAATAATCTTAAATCAGAAGAAGGAATTAGTAAGAGCCTAATTGGGAATAATCTGAAACATCTTAAACAATCTGAAATCTGAAATAATCTGAAATAAGCAAAAAAAGTGGAAATTATCTGAAAAAAGCTTAAGATAGCATAAACAGCTGAATATTATCTAAAGTAGCAGAAATAAGCATCAATTATCTGAAGTAATTAGAAATAGCATAATTGTGAATAATCTGAAATATCTGAAACAATCTGAAATCTGAAAAAATCTGAACTAAGCAGAAATAAGCAAAATAAAGTTGAAATTATCTGAAAAAAGCTTAAGATAGCAAAAACAGCTGAATATTATCTGAAATAGCAGAAAGAAGCTTAAATGTCTTAGAAATTAGTAGAGAGAGTACATTTTTGCAGAATTTGGCTGGAAAAAGTTGAAATGAGTTCAAATAATGTAGAATGTGTTGAAACAAGCCTAAATTAGCATAAAAACAGCTTAATAGTAGCTAAAATAGCAGAAGAAGCTGAAACTAGCAGAAATAAGCACAAAGCAACAGAAGATGAAGTATCTGAAACAATCTGAAATTGAACAAAATCTGAAATAAGTAGAAATAAGCAAAATAAAGTTGAAAATATCTGAATAAAGCTGAAATTGGCCAAAAACAGCTGAACAACAGCTAAAACAAGCAGAAACAATCTTAAATTACCAGAAGGAAGTTGGTAGAGCATGGTTTTGCTGAATTAGGCTGAAAAAAGTTGGATTGATTAAAAAAAATTGTTGAAATAGCTGAAAAAGCTGAAACTATCATAAAACAGCTAAATAGTAGCTAAAATAGCTAAAATATCCCAATCTTTCAAAAATTATCTGAAAGGAGCATAATGATCTGAAGTTAGCAGAAATAAGTCAGTAGAAGTACAAAAATGTTGAAGTAAGCTGCATAAAGCTGAAAAGAGTGCAAAGCAGTTGAAGAAACAGCTGAAATTAGCTGAAAGTAGCTGAATTTTTAAAAAAAATTTGTACAAGAAAGCTGAAGGAAGCTGAGCTAGTCCAAAATGTGAAAGGAGTAGTGAAATATTGTAATGAGTTCCAAAGATATCAAGGATGTAAAATGAGCTCCATTCATTTTCAATGGGAAAAAAATGGCCGAAAAGGCTGAATATTTCAAAAAGCTAAAGTTGCACCAATACCAAAAGTCATAGCACCCATGTCCTAAATGAGCTGAACATTTTGATATATGAATTGTTGAAATAGCACAAAAACTGTAGGAGGAGTAGCGTGCCAAAAAACGTACGGAATCAGGATAGTAACTATAATAATAATAACTAGATTGCATTTCCTGAGAAAATGCATGTGTGAATGCCAAAATGGCCGCTTCACCCAACTTGCATGTTCAATCAAAATGGCCGCTTTACCTAATGTGCTTATTAAATCAAAATGGCTAACTTGTCTACTTAAATTGTAGAACCAAAATGGTAACAATACATGCATTGACTTACTTCGCAAGGCAATTAACTGCCTTGTATATTGAACCAAAATGGCCACTTCACCTAATTTGCATATTCAATCAAAATGGCCGTTTCACCTAATGCATGATAAAGAATGTCCATAGCTACAACCTCACCAAATTTCGGCTCTCTATGAATAAATATGGCTGATTTAAAGCCATTTGAAAGTAGCGTTGGTGGCCATCTTGGATTTTACAGTATTTTTAATGTTTTGCTTTGTCGGCCATCTTGGATTTTTGATTTGGATTCCGTACATGATAGAGGATTCCCTCAGCTACAACCTCACCAAATTTCGGCTCTCTATGTATAATGATGGCTGAGTTAAAGCCATTTGAAAGTAGCGTTGGTGGCCATCTTGGATTTTACAGTATTTTTAATGTTTTGCTTTGTCGGCCATCTTGGATTTTTGATTTGGATTCCGTACATGATAGAGGATTCCCTCAGCTACAACCTCACCAAATTTCAGCTCTCTATGAATAAAGATGGCTGAGTTAAAGCCATTTGAATGTAGCGTTGGCGGCCATCTTGGATTTTTACAGTTTTTTAATGTTTTACTTTGTCGGCCATCTTGGATTTTTGATTTGGATTCCGTACATGATAGATAATGTCCTCAGCTACAACCTCACCAAATTTCGACTCTCTGTGTATAATGATGGCTGAGTTAAAGCCATTTGAAAGTAGCGTTGGCGGCCATCTTGGATTTTACAGTATTTTTAACGTTTTGCTTTTTCGGCCATCTTGGATTTTTGATTTGGATTCCGTACATGATAGAGGATTCCCTCAGCTACAACCTCACCAAAATTCAGCTCTCTATGTATAAAGATGGCCGAGTTAAAGTCATTTGAAAGTAGCATTGTCGGCCATCTTGGATTTTTGATTTTGATATAGCATTTGATAGGAAACATTCTCAGCTATCACTACACCAAGTTTGAGCTCAATATCACTAAAATTGACCATTTTATAGTATTTTTACTTTTTTGCTTTGTCGGCCATCTTGGATTTTTGATTTGGATTCCGTACATGATAGACAATGTCCTCAGCTACAACCTCACCAAATTTCAGCTCTCTATGTATAACGATGGTCGAGTTAAAGCCATTTGAAAGTAGCGTTGGCAGCCATCAGCTGAAATTGGTCAAAAACAGCTGAACAACAGCTAAAACAAGCAGAAATAATCTTAAATTACCAGAAGGAAGTTGGTAGAACATGGTTTTGCTGAATTAGGCTGAAAAAAGTTGGATTGATAAAAAAAATTGTTGAAAAAGCTGAAATTTGCATAAACAGCTAAATAGTAGCTAAAATAGCAAAAATATCTTAATCTTTCAAAAATTAGCTGAAAGGAGCAAAATAATCTGAAATTAGCATAAATAAGTCAGTAGAAGTACAACAATGTTGAAGTAAGCTGCATTAAGCTGAAAAGATTGCAAAGTCGTTGAAGAAACAGCTGAAAGTAGCTGAAAGTAGCCGAAATATTTTTTTTAAATGTACAAGGTAGCTGAAGGAAGCTGAGTTGGTCCAAAATGTGAAAGGAGTAGTGAAATATTGTAATGAGTTCCAAAGATATCAAGGATGCAAAATGAGCTCATTGAGTTCATTTGAGCTCCATTCATTTTCAATGGGAAAAAAATGGCCGAAAAGGCTGAATATTTCAAAAAGCTAAAGTTGCACCAATACCAAAAGTCATAGCCATCATGTCCTAAATGAGCTGAACATTTTGATATATGAATTGTTGAAATAGCACAAAAACTGTAGGAGGAGTAGCGTGCCAAAAAACGTACGGAATCAGGATAGTAACAGATGTAATTGTAACACTAGATTGCATTTCCTGAGAAAATGCATGTGTGAATGCCAAAATGGCCGTTATGACTTGAATGTTTAATCAAAATGGCCGCTTTACCTAATGTGCTTATTAAATCAAAATGGCTAACTTGTCTACTTAAATTGTAGAACCAAAATGGTAACAATACATGCATTGACTTACTTCGCAAGGCAATTAACTGCCTTGTATATTGAACCAAAATGGCCACTTCACCTAATTTGCATATTCAATCAAAATGGCCGCTTCACCTAATGCATGATAAAGAATGTCCATAGCTACAACCTCACCAAATTTCGGCTCTCTATGAATAAATATGGCTGATTTAAAGCCATTTGAAAGTAGCGTTGTTGGCCATCTTGGATTTTACAGTATTTTTAATGTTTTGCTTTGTCGGCCATCTTGGATTTTTGATTTGGATTCCGTACATGATAGAGGATTCCCTCAGCTACAACCTCACCAAATTTCGGCTCTCTATGTATAATAATGGCTAAGTTAAAGCCATTTGAAAGTAGCGTTGGTGGCCATCTTGGATTTTACAGTATTTTTAATGTTTTGCTTTGTCTGCCATCTTGGATTTTTGATTTGGATTCCGTACATGATAGAGGATTCCCTTAGCTACAACCTCACCAAATTTCAGCTCTCTATGAATAAAGATGGCTGAGTTAAAGCCATTTGAATGTAGCGTTGGCGGCCATCTTGAATTTTTACAGTTTTTTAATGTTTTACTTTGTCGGCCATCTTGGATTTTTGATTTGGATTCCGTACATGATAGATAATGTCCTCAGCTACTACCTCACCAAATTTCGACTCTCTATGTATAATGATGGCTGAGTTAAAGCCATTTGAAAGTAGCGTTGGCGGCCATCTTGGATTTTTGATTTTGATATAGCATTTGATAGGAAACATTCTCAGCTATCACTACACCAAGTTTCAGCTCAATATCACTAAAATTGACCATTTTATAGTATTTTTACTTTTTTGCATTGTCGGCCATCTTGGATTTTTTTTTGGATTCTATACATGATAGATAATGTCCTCAGCTACAACCTCACCAAATTTCAGCTCTCTATGTATAAAGATGGTCGAGTTATAACCATTTGAAAGTAGCGTTGGCAGCCATCAGCTGAAATTGGTCAAAAACAGCTGAATATTATCTAAAATAGCAGAAATAAGCTTAAATTAGCAGCAGGAATTAGTAAGAGCTTAATTGGGAATAATCTGAAACATCTTAAACAATCTGAAATCTGAAATAATCTGAAATAAGCAAAAAAAGTTGAAATTATCTAAAAAAAGCTTAAGATATCATAAACAGCTGAATACTATCTAAAATAGCAGAAATAAGCTTAAATTATCTGAAGTAATTAGAAATAGCATAATTGTGAATAATCTGAAATATCTGAAACAATCTGAAATCTGAAAAAATCTGAACTAAGCAGAAATAAGCAAAATAAAGTTGAAATTATCTGAAAAAAGCTAAAGATAGCAAAAACAGCTGAATATTATCTGAAATAGCAGAAATAAGCTTAACTGTGTTAGAAATTAGTAGAGAGAGTGTAGTTTTGCAGAATTAGGATGGAAAAAGTTGAAATGAGTTCAAATAATGTGGAATTTGTTGAAACAAGCCTAAATTAGCATAAAAACAGCTTAATAGTAGCTAAAATAGCAGAAGAAGCTGAAACTAGCAGAAATAAGCACAAAGCAGCATAATCTGAATAATCTAAAATATCTGAAACTATCTGAAATCTGAAAAAATCTGAACTAAGCAGAAATAAGCAAAATAAAGTTGAAATTATCTGAAAAAAGCTTAAGATAGCAAAAACAGCTGAATATTATCTGAAATAGCAGAAAGAAGCTTAAATGTCTTAGAACTTAGTAGAGAGAGTACATTTTTGCAGAATTTGGCTGGAAAAAGTTGAAATGAGTTCAAATAATGTGGAATGTGTTGAAACAAGCCTAAATTAGCATAAAAACAGCTTAATAGTAGCTAAAATAGCAGAAGAAGCTGAAACTAGCAGAAATAAACACAAAGCAGAAGAATATGAAGTATCTGAAACAATCTGAAATTGAAAAAAATCTGAAATAAGTAGAAATAAGCAAAATAAAGTTGAAAATATATGAATAAAGCTGAAATTGGCCAAAAACAGCTGAACAACAGCTAAAACAAGCAGAAACAATCTTAAATTACCAGAAGGAAGTTGGTAGAGCATGGTTTTGCTGAATTAGGCTGAAAAAAGTTGGATTGATTAAAAAAAATTGTTGAAATAGCTGAAAAAGCTGAAATTATCATAAAACAGCTAAATAGTAGCTAAAATAGCTAAAATATCTTAATCTTTCAAAAATTATCTGAAAGGAGCATAATGATCTGAAATTAGCAGAAATAAGTCAGTAGAAGTACAAAAATGTTGAAGTAAGCTGCATAAAGCTGAAAAGAGTGCAAAGCAGTTGAAAAAACAGCTGAAATTAGCTGAAAGTAGCTGAAATATTTTTTAAAAAATGTACAAGGTAGCTGAAGGAAGCTAAGCTGGTCCAAAATGTGAAAGGAGTAGTGAAATATTCTAAAGAGTTCCAAAGATATCAAGGATGAAAAATTAGCTCCATTCATTTTCAATGGGGAAGAAAATGGCCGAAAAGGCTAAATAATTCAAAAAGCTAAAGTTGCACCAATACCAAAAGTCATAGCCATCATGTCCTGAATGAGCTGAACATTTTGATATATGAATTGTTGCAATAGCACAAAAACTGTAGGAGGAGTAGCGTGCCGAAAAACGTACGGAATCAGGATAGTAACCGGAAGACAATCTCTATAGTGTGAATGCCTTGTTGGCATTCACACAACTAGAAAAACCGCATTTCCTACGAAAATGCACGTGTGAATGCCTTAGCGCCGCTCCGCCCTTCTCGCGGCGACCGCGGGAAGTCGAGCTGGTCCACCCCGAAACACTCTCGTGCCTTTCCCGTACCCGTTCGGCACCCAGTGCGTGCACTCGATTTGGTCCACATTCCAAAATGGCCGCCTTCCCATTTATCGTACAACGTTGACGCCAGAGGGTTTTCTGTGCGTCTTGGTGAATTGGACAAGTGTACCAAATTTCATGATCCTACGTGAAACTAAGGCCAATGCGAAGGGTAGTTTGAAATTTTCTAGGTGGCGCTCTTGAGCCGTTTCTGTTGCAATTTTGGCCACGCCCCCAAAATATGTAATCGTTCACCAGTCCTGATGAGTCTGCCAATTTTGGTGAGTTTTGGGATATGAAAAAGCCCCCAAAATGCTATTTCATTTTAGCTCCATTCATTTTCAATGGGATAAAAATGGCCGAAAATGTCGCCTTTCCTTTCATCGTACAACGTTGGTGCCAGAGGGTTTTCTGTGCGCCTTGGTGAATCGGGGAGGTGTACCAAATTTCATGATCCTACGTGAAACTAAGGCCAATGCGGAGGGTAGTTTGAAATATTCTAGGTGGCGCTCTTGAGCCCTTTCTGTTGCAATTTTGGCCACGCCCCCAAAATATGTAATCGTTCACCAGTCCTGACGAGTCTGCCAAATTTGGTGAGTTTTGGGATATGATAAAGCTCCCAAAAGGCCAAACGTATTGTGACGGCGTTACGTCTGATTCGCCACATCGCCACGCCCACATGCTCCACCCAAAACAACCAGTCGTGGAAAGCTTGTTACAGCAACATGTCTTCGGTCACTGGACAGACCGTCACGCTGATTAGGTAACAGGTGTCCGATCGGGATGTTCAATGTACAACTGTACACTTCCTGTTGTGAGGGGGCGTGGCTTAATTATTGTCATGATTTGACCATTCAGTATTGCAGGGGACCGGATGTGGGTCAATCACTGAAGGTTTGATGTATTAGACTGTTTTCGTGTAGGTGCTATTAGTGTTTCGTTTGTGACGGCGTGACGGCTGATTCGCCACATCGCCACGCCCACATGCTCCACCCAAAACGGTCAGTGTTGGAAAGCTTGTTACAGCAACATGTCTTCGGTCACTGGACAGACCGTCCCGCTGATTAGGTAACAGGTGTCCGATCGGGACGTTCAATGTATAACTGTACACTTCCTGTTGTGAGGGGGCGTGGCTTAATTAATGTCATGATTTGACCATTCAGTATTGTAAGGGACCGGTTGTGGGTCAATCACTGAAGGTTTGATGTATTAGACGGTTTTCGTGTAGGTGCTATTAGTGTTTCGTTTTTCATGGCGAGATGCCTAATTTTGAGGCCAGGCCACGCCCCTTCAGCATATATGAAAACGTGAGGTTTTGATCATTTTTTACTCCCCCATGTCTGAGTGATGAGTCTGCCAAATTTGGTGAGATTTAGGATATGATAAAGCCCCCAACATGCCATTTCATTTTAGCTCCATTCATTTTCAATGGGAAAAAAATGGCCGAAAAGGCTAAATAATTCAAAAAGCTAAAGTTGCAGCATTACCAAAAGTCATAGCCGGATTGTCCTGAACGAGCTGGACATTTTGATATATGAATTGTTGAAATGGCACCAAAACTGTGCGAGTAGTTACATGCCAAAAAACGTACGGAATGAAGATAGTAACATCTATAAATAAATATAAACACAATCTCTATAGTGTGAATGCCTTGTTGGCATTCACACAATAATAAATATAAACACAATCACTATAGTGTGAATGCCTATGTGGCATTCACACAACTAGATTGCATTTCCTGAGAAAATGCATGTGTGAATGCCAAAATGGCCGCTTCACCGAACTTGCATGTTCAATCAAAATGGCCGCTTCACCTAATATGCTTGTTAAATCAAAATGGCTACCTCACCTACTTTAATTGTAGAACCAAAATGGCAACAATACATGCATTGACTTACTTTGCAAGGCAAGTAACTGCCTTGTATATTGAACCAAAATGGCGGCCTCACCTAATTTGCATGTTCAATCAAAATGGCTGCTTCACCTAATGTATGT
>JBBPBX010098651.1:0-12655 GCA_038048925.1 Garcialebias charrua | reverse complement strand
TTTTGCCAAAAGTCAAGTGATCGCTCCTCCACTGACAGAAATGAGGAAATGGATGAATTTGTCACGAGCAAATTAAACTCGGGTTCAACGTGGCTGCAAGAGGCTCAGCAGATTTCATGGTGTTCTGGTGTGCTGGACCAGCGCTCCATGTTTTTATTTTATTTTTTAGAACGTTTTATTAACATATAATCACAGAACTTTGCAGCGGCTGAGACAGGACATGTAGTGGAGGCGGAGCATTCCAGGCTGCAGCGAGAGCAAGAGGGAGCAGAGCCATATATGGCTCTGAGTGGGGAGGGACCAGAAACGTGTCTCTGTTCAAATTTTTCCTAAGTTCCAGCGTGTTCAAAAACTGCAGAGTGCAGCTTTAATTAAAATATCTCTTCTATAAGTTGATTAATTTTCCTAGACATTATTATAATTCCATTTATGAATAAGAACAGTCTCAATTTACTTAGAAAAGTCTATCTCCACCTATCTTCATGTTGCACGTATTTCCATTAAAATCATTGACATACGTACATTGGTTAAAAGGATATGCAGCTTCACCACTGAGTGGCACTGTTTCACCATGTAAATAATTAATTCTGTATCTTGCAGTGTTTTCTTATTCAGCCCAGTCTGGGGGTCAGATCTAATGCATCGCATTTCATCTTAACCAATGACGTACTGTAAATATGTCAGTGATTTTAATGGAAATACGAGTGGTGTAAATTAGCAACATGAAGATAGGTGGAGATAGAGTACGTACTTTTCTAAGTAAATTAAGATAATTCTTGTTCATAAACAAAGATGATCCGTGTGACTCGAAAGTATTCCTTTTAGCGCATGCGCAAATGTGCTGACAATACGGACCGTGCTTCCGTAACAGATCGGGCAGTGACAGGAACTCACTACCATTTTTCTTAAAGAGACACGCTGCTCGCTCCCTCACTATCCATCCTTTGGTTCAAACAGTCTTATACTGCCATGGTCAAAAAGGTACGAACACAAAATTAACAGCATTTCTTCTTAAATTTGACAATTACTAATTATTGTCAAATTTCAAACAATATTATCGTGTAGCGCAATAATTTCTGGGATAATTAATCGCCCAGCAAAATTTGTTATAACAGGCCTAGTTCCCTATTTTCATGTGTCAGCTTATTAAGGAGTAGTTACATTTGGTCGATACAAAATCCTAACCAACCTTATTGTTCATGTTGGAAAAATGTCTCACTGTATGTGGGGAAATAATACAGTCTTCATGACAAGGTTTGCGTGTAAATATTACCTGGTGTCCACACATGAGACTCTGGGCTGCCATCATGATGGACTTCATCCCAGATGCACACACTTTGTTAATAGTCGTTGCTGGAGTGCTGACGGTCAAACCTGGAGAGAAAAGTCAGTCAAAGCATTGTATTACATGTAGTGGAACACCTCATCTCTGATATTTTAGGCTTGACCTTTAAGTACACCTCTCCACATCTCTCTGAAACTCTCAGTGTTAGACTTTCTTGAAGCTCTCAAGGACACTATTTTTGTTAAAACTATTTTGAATTAATGGACACTAATTAATCAGATTGAACTTTCTCTTTAATGTGTGTTAAATCAGAATTGATCTACAGTATATTTTGTCATTTAAAGCTGCTATATGTAACTTTTCTAACAATATATTTTTAACATATTTCTTCACTCTGTCACTAGATTGATGTTAGAGAGGTAATCTCTGAAAAAAACTAAAAAAAAATATTGTCCCCTTGCTTCTCCAGGTGGTAAATAAGCATTTCTAAAAAGAAAAAGTGACCCGCCATTTTCCAGCCAATAAAAACAAAGTTTGTAACCAGCCAATAAAAACCGAGCTTGAATTCGAATCAGCCAATAAAAACAGAGCTTGAATTTGAATTTTAACAGACCACAAGGGGGCAGTGCCATATATGGCTCTGAGGGGGAGGGATCAGAATGCTTTGCTTGTTGAAATTTTTTCTAAGTGCTGATGTTCTACAGAAACTGCAGACTCCACCTTTAATGATGATCTGTTACTTGCATGAGTTTGACCCTTCTGCTGGTTTATTTCTGCAAAGCAGGTTTTGATAGTATGGCACAGTTCAGGGTAAACTTTTAACTTGCAACTTCCTTCTCTGTTTTGTCTGTGAAAGTTAGCCATAATATTCTCTGTGCTCACAGGCCACGCCATCTGGCCGATTCTGTAAACAGTTTTCCTGTTGTCCGTCAGAGACATTTCTGCCTATGGAAGCAAACTTCCATCTTTTATTTTGTTAAACCAGCCAGTAGTTATTGAGGAGGTGGGGGAGACCCCGCCTCCCATATAAAGATCCATTTCCTGCATTTTCACTTTAGTGTGAAAGGAGAGAACTTGTTGCCAACTGGTTTCTCCTCTGGAAAAAGCTGGAAACGTCCCGGTCATTGTGTCAATTAGACCCACGTCTCAGCTGGAGTCACGGCAAAGCCTTGCTGTGCCTCGAAACACTCATTTCTGAAAGAATTTGTTTTCTGAAGTTTTATTTTGAAAATAAGTCAGTGTGATTGGCTCTGTTCCTGCCGGTGAAAGCGTGCTCCCGTTCGTCTGAACCAGCCATACACGGAAGTCGACTGGACGTGAGCTGGACCACACAGTCCGGTAGTGTCCACAAACTTCTCAGCCCTCATCTCCAAGGGACTATCGTCACCAGGTAAAGAGGCGTTGTTTGTATGCTGAACGCTCGGAAGTACAGCCGGACCTGTTCGGGAAGGTGCCACCCTGTAGCTTCAAAATAATTAACTTCGGTTAACTTAGCTTTCAATTCTTTAATCTTACTCCTATTTCTTCCTTTTTCTTAACACAGTGAAACTAAGTAATGTGCCAACAGTTAAATTCTAACTGTCTGTTTGTTTTAATTTGAATTCTTGTCAACGTAGTTATTAAATCAGAGCTAATATCGATACAAATGTTTAATGTACTTTCATGATAATTTCAATAAAAGGTCTATTTTCTGGTAGACCAACATAAATTGAAGTCTCTTGTGAAGTTACATTTCTGGCTAATCACAATTAAAGCAATTTAATATCGGAAAAAGGGTGAACTCGCGAATTGGTGGTAAGTTTGTGCAGATAAACTCTGCTCAGACCTGCGCATCTAAAATATAGGTAAGTCAGTAAACTGACCAATAAGTCCTATATTATTACAAGAATGGTGGCCCAGTAAGTGTTTAAATACCTTACAGCCCCTATATTGTTACATACAATACGTTTGAGACCCTCCATCTTATAACTTGAAATATTAGTAGGTATAAATTATCTTCTTTGAAAGCTGGAAATAATGCTAGCACAAGCTGTAAGAAGCCTGACATTAAAACCCATCACAAGTTTGGTACTTGATAAAGAGTAAAGGTAAGAGCAGGACCATACCTGCTCCAAGCAAAGCCTGTCGAGTGGGAGCTTGTCCTTGTCCTGCTTGAAGCACGTTGCCCATGTAAACTTCCTTCACCTCTTCAGGAGGAATTCCTGAACTCAAAGCATAATATCAGTATCTTCAATGCAACAACCGTTTTGATCATTAAGGAGTGGCAGGAGTTAGTGAGTGTATGTATATTCACTGAATTACAACTGATTGTGCATTTTCATGATTACATTCATAAAAACAATACGAGTGGTGGATAAAACTGCTCCCTCCGTTGGCAAGTATCTGTCACTTTGCACCGCCTCCAAAAAACAACAAAAAAACATTCCCCTATTCTTATGCACAGTGTAACATCTACCCATTGAATATCCTGCACTAAATGCATTAAGGTTTATTTGAATGCCATACTGTCCAGAAAAACACTCATCTGAAAAACTACAAACATTCACTATTCAAATCCCTCAGTGATGGGGGATACCGCTTGTTTTCAACAGAATTTGGTGGTAGTTCCAGGGATTCTTCTGAGTTGGGAATATGCTGACACAGCTCTTTTGAATATGATCTTAGCAAAAACTGTTCGAGTTTCTCCCCAAAAATAACTTCTGTCAACTCCCATTCGGACAACTTATAGGGGTCCTTTTTTCAGAAGAGAGAACAACTTTACCTGCTAACTTTCAACCTGGTGTCTGATTGCATTGGTTCTTTCTGACTTTGCTGCTTGCTAAGACTATCTGAACTGTACTCGTCAAGATCCCAACGTGAACAAAAGACTTGGAATTGTTGCCAACAAAACATGACATTGCTAATTTCACTCTTGGTCTTCTTTTTGGTCTGAGCAGTAATACGTCAGGGCGTCCCGCCCCCTTAAGAACCGAGCGTGCCAAATGACCAAACCGAACTGCTCACCCACCCTCCACCTGTCGGTACTGGTATAACGCTAGGGATGCGCAATATAAATGGTACACGGTAGAAACGATAGAAATTTAGCCTACGATAGAGATCTGTCTTCTACCGGCTAACCGCAGAAAATCACAGTTGTCAGATTTAATCTTTACTTTTTTAGTTTAAAACTGTGCATAAGTGGTGTTGAAGTGTACAATCAAGAGTTGTCAGAGTTAATCATAACTTTTTTTGTGTTGAAAACTGTACGTAAGTGGTGTTAAAGTCTTTACTTCGAGTGCTAAGTAGCAAAGCTATAAGCTAACTTCGTCCGGCTTGCCGTAGTGTTGCCATATTCTGATGCATGCGCAAAACGCTGCGTTCCGTCGAAAGTTCTTTTTTTTTTGTCGAAAGTTAAAGTAAGCGTTGGTCAGATTTAAATCACAGTTGTCAGATTTAATCTTTACTTTTTTAGTTTAAAACTGTGCATAAGTGGTGTTAAAATATTTTCTTCGAGTGCTAAGTAACGAGGCTATAAGCTAACTACGTCCGGCTTGCCGTAGTGCTGCCATATTCGGACGCATGCGCAAAACGCTGTGTTCCGTCGAAAGTTTGGTTTTTTTTGTCAAAAGTTAAAGTAAGCGTTGGTCAGCTTTAGAGAAACCTGCCCTCTGATTGATCTGTGAACAGAACGCTGTGTTGTGTGATTTTACTGCGAGACCCTCTGGTCAAAGCCACAGAGGAAACTGGTTGCCTTGTCAGCTCTCCTTAAAGCTGAAGGAGACGCCCTCTAGAGGGTTGGAGGGTGAAGTGTTTTCAGTGTAAAATGCTGCTCTGTTACTGTTCATTTCTTAAGTGACAATATTGGAAACTGTTAAGAGTTAACAACATATTCTTTAGTTTAAAACTTATGGCTAAAACTACACAAGATATATTTTGCACTACAAGAAAGAAGCCCAATGCTTGAGTTGTTAATTATTTAAAAACTCTCTGGACCTAGTAGTGAAATTTTCTTAATAGAGATTATTTTGTGGTATAGCAGTTTTCAAAATAAATTATGGCAAAAGGACACCCTATGCTTTTTTTTCCCATTCCTATTGCAAGTTTTATACCAAAAACATATTGCGATATATATCGTTATCGCCACCCTTCACAATACATATCGTGATATGAATTTTAGGCCATATTGCACATTCCTATTTAACGCTAATTAGTTGCGTGCAATACTAGCTAGCTAAAAAGCTAAAAACAAACGACGCTTGTCTCAGCTTTCTTTCCATCCAGCTATAAACTGTAGATAAAGACAGATCAGCCAGAAAATGAATCAGAGGAATTCCTGCAGGAACAGATGAAACACCACAAACTTCAGGGTCAGCTGATCACCTTGTCACAAGTTCTGGAAGTTATACTTCATTTAAAGGCAACATATGTTTTGCTGTATGTTACATTTATGCTCAACAGATCAGAGTCAGAGAGTCAGAGAGTCTTTATTGTCATTTGCACCGCATGTGGTACATGAGATGAAAACGAGATTATGTACACGAGGTCCCAGTTACATCCAACAACAAATGAAAGAGAAAAACAGTAATAACATCTGAGAACTAACTAAGAAAAACATCAACTAGTAATACACTAAGCCTAATATAGTGGGAATAAACAGCAGCACGAACATGAGTTTGTATGAGCAGATGGTCACAGATGAACACAGATGAACACAGCAACAAGAAAACATATCAGCATCAGCATGATGTGATATTTTGCAGTGTTTATTTTAATTTTATTTTTATTTATTCATGAGTCTAACAGCCTCAGGGTAGAAGCTGTTCCTCAGTCTAGTGGTTCTACACTTGATGCTCCTCAACCTCCGTCCTGAGGGGAGTGGGGCAAAGAGTGAGTGTGCTGGATGAGTGAGGTCTTTCATGATACAGGTGGCTCTTTTCCTGCATCTAGAGGTGTAAATGTCTGTGATGGTGGGGAGACTGACTCCAACAGACTTCTGTGCAGCCTTCACCACTCTCTGCAGAGCTTTCCTCTCTTCAACTGTGCAGCCTCCATGCCACACGTTGATGCTGGAGCACAGGATGCTCTCCACTGCACACCTGTAGAAGGAGGTGAGAACTGGGCTGCTCAGACCAGCTCGTCTCAGCCGTCTGAGGAAGTAGAGTCTCTGATGACCTTTCTTGATCAGGCTGGTGGTGTTGTTGCTCCAGCTGAGGTTATCATTCATGTGTACACCCAAGTATTTGTAGCTGGAGACCACTTCCACTGCAGACCCACCTATTATCAGTGGGGCATGGGTGTGTTTGTTCCTTCTGAAGTCCACAATCATCTCCTTTGTCTTCTTCACATTCATGTGAAGATTATTCTCTTTGCACCAGCTCTCCAGGTGTTCCACCTCCTGTCTGTAGCTGGACTCATCATTGTTTGTGATGCATCCCACCACCGCTGTATCATCTGCAAACTTAACAATATGACAGCCTGGAAGTGTGGCTGTACAATCATATGTGAGCAGAGTGAACAGAAGGGGGCTCAGCACACATCCCTGAGGAGAGCCAGTGCTGAGGGTTATGGTGGAGGAGGAGAAGTTGTGGATCTTCACGGACTGTGGTCTGTCTGTTAAGAAGTCTAGTACCCAGTTACAAATAGAGGGGCTTAGTCCAAGTGTAGATAGTTTGTCTATCAGAGTTTGGGGGATCATGGTGTTGAAGGCAGATGTGAAGTCCACAAAGAGCAGACGCACGTATGAGTCTTTCTGATCCAGGTGGGTGAGAGCAGTGTGGACCACGGAAGAAATGGCGTCCTCTACGGAAGAAATGGCGTCCTCTACGGAAGAAATGGCGTCCTCTACGGAAGAAAGGAGGACGCCAGATCTTAAGCTTAATTTTATTTACCGGTAGTTGTTTTGGGAAACTGCACCTGCACCACTTTATGTGGTGGATTTTGTTGATCTATATTTTGTGCAGACTTTTTCAATCTAAATAACAGAAGAATGATTTTTATTTTTTATTGTTATACTTGGAGACTGAATACTTTACTAAATAAAGTAATTTCAGTAAAATTACCCCGTTATTTTTATTTTATTTTATATAATACTGCAAAGCGAACGGTGGTGGACACCGGCGGTGAGGGATGCTGTCAAGCTGAAGAAGGAGTCCTATTGGGCCTTTTTGGCCTGTGGGACCCCGGAAGCAGCAGATAGGTACCGGCAGTCCAAGCGGCATGCGGCTCGGGTGGTTGCTGAGGCAAAAACTCGGGCGTGGGAGGAGTTCGGAGAGGCCATGGAGAATGACTTCCGTACGGCTTCGAGGCGATTCTGGTCCACCATCCGGCGTCTCAGGGGGGGAAAGCGGTACGCGACCAACACCATTTATGGTGGGGATGGCGTGCTGTTGACCTCAACTCGGGATGTTGTGAGTCGGTGGGCGGAATACTTCGAAGACCTCCTCAATCCTACTGGCACGTCTTCCACTGAGGAAGCGGAGCCTGGGGACTTTGGGTCGGGCTCTCCAATCTCTGGTGCTGAGGTCGCCGAGGTGGTTAAAAAGCTCCGCGGTGGCAAGGCTCCGGGGGTGGATGAGATTCGTCCTGAGTTCCTTAGGGCTCTGGATGTTGTGGGGTTGTGTTGGCTTACGCGACTCTGCAATATCGCGTGGACATCGGGGGCAGTTCCCTTGGATTGGCAGACTGGGGTGGTGGTTCCCCTATTCAAAAAGGGGGACCGTAGGGTGTGTTCCAACTATAGAGGGATCACACTCTTAAGCCTCCCTGGTAAGGTCTATTCAGGGGTTCTGGAGAGGAGGGTCCGTCGGATAGTCGAACCTCGGATTCAGGAGGAGCAGTGTGGTTTTCGTCCTGGTCGTGGAACACTAGACCAGCTCTACACCCTCAACAGGGTCCTGGAGGGTGCGTGGGAGTTTGCCCAACCAGTTTACATGTGCTTTGTAGACTTGGAAAAGGCATTCGACCGCGTCCCTCGGGGGGTTCTGTGGCGGGTACTCCGGGAGTATGGGGTACCAGGCCCATTGATATGGGCTGTTAGGTCCCTGTACGACCGGTGTCAGAGCTTGGTCCGCATTGCCGGCAGTAAGTCAGGCTCGTTTCCGGTGAGAGTTGGACTCCGCCAAGGTTGCCCTTTGTCACCGATTCTGTTTATAACTTTTATGGACAGAATTTCTAGGCGCAGCCAAGGTGTTGAGAGGATCCGTTTTGGTGGCCTTAGAATCGCTTCTCTGTTTTTTGCAGATGATGTGGTCCTATTGGCTTCATCAGCTCGTGATCTACAGCTTTCGCTGGAGCGGTTTGCAGCTGAATGTGATGCGGCCGGGATGAGGATCAGTTCCTCCAAATCCGAGGCCATGGTCTTGAGCCGGAAAAGGGTAGCGTGCCCTCTCCGGGTCGGGGAGGAGGTCCTTACCCAAGTGGAGGAGTTTAAGTATCTCGGGATCTTGTTCACGAATGAGGGAAAACTGGAGCGTGAGATCGATAGGCGGATAGGTGCAGCGTCCGCAGTGAAGCGGGCGCTGTACCGGTCTGTCGTGGTGAAGAGAGAGCTGAGTCAAAAGGCAAAGCTCTCAATTTACCGATCGATCTACGTTCCCACCCTCATCTATGGTCATGAGCTTTGGGTTATGACCGAAAGAACAAGATCTCGGATACAAGCGGCTGAAATGAGTTTTCTCCGCAGGGTGGCTGGACTCTCCCTTAGAGATAGGGTGAGAAGCTCAGTCATCCGGGAGGGACTCGGAGTAGAGCCGCTGCTTCTCCACATCGAGAGGAGCCAGTTGAGGTGGCTCGGGCATCTGGTTAGGATGCCTCCTGGACGCCTCCCTGGTGAGGTGTTCCGGGCATGTCCCACCGGGAGGAGACCCAGAGGAAGACCCAGGATACGCTGGAGGGACTATGTTTCTCGGCTGGCCTGGGAACGCCTTGGGATTCCCCCAGAGGAGCTGCTCCAAGTGGCTGGGGAGAGGGAAGTCTGGGCCTCCCTACTTAGGCTGCTACCCCCGCGACCCGACCCCGGATAAGCGGAAGAAAATGGATGAATGGATGGATAATACTGCAAAGCAACATGTTAATTGTGTCAAATAAATAACTATGATTTCTTTTTTTTCTTTTTTTTGTTAATCACAAAATTTATCGTTATCGTCAGAATGCTCTGAAATAGCACAATATTATATTTGAGCCATATCGCCCACCCCTAGCGATGACTTTGG
This sequence comes from Garcialebias charrua, assembly GCA_038048925.1. Lineage (NCBI taxonomy): Eukaryota > Metazoa > Chordata > Actinopteri > Cyprinodontiformes > Rivulidae > Garcialebias > Garcialebias charrua. Next base: position 3,181 of record JBBPBX010098651.1, on the reverse strand, counting down.
ACTTTTAGGGACGGAGTTGACGGATCAGAGGAAAGAGTTGCCGAAACAGAACGGGTTAAAATGAGAGAGTTCCCGGATCTAGTTCTGGCATGATCCGGCTCAAATTAACCAATGAGTTTATCAAACAGTAAAAAAATTTGAACCACAAAATGAATGTTTGCAATGCACTTTAGTTATGTGCTACATTTTCTTTGCAAAATTATTTCAAAGCTTTTAAACATTTTGTCAATGTAAAAACAAAACAATAAAAGTAATGACTTAATTGATGAATGAATCCATCTTTATTATAAGTTGCCTTGAAAAGTATTTAAACACAATTAATTGTGATTAATTTTTAAACAGATTTACGATTAATTAGTTAATTTTTATTAATCAATCGACAGCCCTAATGTGTGTGTGTGTGCGTGCGTGCGTGTGTGTACAATTCCCCCTTTTTGCTCAGCTACTGGAGACGACAAACAGTAAGAATATTTGGTTTTTTTAAACTTAAATTTAATAAAAGCCCATATGAGTTACAGTTACGTTATCCCCAAACAATCATATTATGATGGAGAAATTGTGTTAAAAGTATAAACATTTTGGTCAAGAACATTGAAAAATAGCATATTTTGACAGCTTTTATAGCTTTAATAGAACAAACACAAACTGTGTGAACTCACCTGCTTTCTCTACAGCAGCCTTGATGGCCACGGAGCCCAGTTTGGTGGCTGGAACTGCCGCCAGGCTCCCTTTGAAGGAGCCCATTGGAGTGCGAACTGCACTAACGATGACAACTTCCTGCAATCAAACATAAATAAAGGTACACATCCAGAGTACAAACATGGTAACTGACTTCAGTTTCCACCAGTGTACTTACATTAAGTGAAGAGTGAGATGTGTAGCTTCTTAAAAAGTACCTGTGAGCCTATGATGACAGAACAACAAAAGTTACAACTGTAGCTACTTCTATGAATCCTGGATGACCACCATAGGCAGTGCTTAAAGCACTGAATGATCATTCTTGCGCATGCGCAGGTCGAGTATTTTATGCCAACATAGTCACATGTGACCCCCGGTGACACCGGTGAGTCTACATAAGACATGACAATGGTAGCCCAGTCCCTTAATCTTCTCGCAAAATGTGATGATTCCGAAGGACAGAGTGCTCTGGCGGTCATCCGGGATTCATAGAACCGTAGTTACAGTCGTAACTTTCGTTCTATTCATCCCTACTGACTGCCAGAGGCGGTGCTTAAAGCACTCAATGAAAATTGCCAACAGAGTCCTGAGGAATCATACCCACAAAGAAGAAAAAAACTTAGTATTAGGGATGGGGCCGATCCGATCCAGTATCGGTATTGGTATCCGATACCAGCCTTGTTTACATATCGGATTTTCAGAGCAGAGACTGCCATCTTTCCGATCCATGATACACTGCAGTTGTCTTCAAACTATGGAATGGATTTCCTGAACGGAGGCGTGTTTTATGAGCCCAGAGTAGTAAGACCCGCCTCACATTCAGGAAATCCATTTCCTAGTTTGCCCCTTGCAGCCAGGTAAAACGTGAGTAAACACAGAGAGGACTGGAGGACTGTGGCTAACGGCTAACCAACTTTTCATCTTGGCATCAGAGTCGGTCAGAGTTTATTGATTTTTGCATGTCCGCGAACATGTCTGCTGTGTGGATGTGTTTTACTCTTGAAGCACCGCAAAGCAAGACAGCAGCGACGTGTACGTGTCTGCAGAGCCGCGTGCGTGTCTGCAGAGCCGCTGTACAGAGAGGAGGAAGCTCCGTCGCGTCATATAATACCACAAACGTGATGAAACATTTGAAAAAGACCACAGTAAAGAGCATGACGATTGTTTAGCCCGGCGGGAGAAAGACAAACGGAGCCGACAGAAATCACTTCTGGACTCGTTTCAACAGCAAGGTAAACTTCCGCTGGACAACGTGAAAGCTAAAGGGATAACCCAGAAACTGCTAAACAACTTGTCAGGAACACTGTCAGCCAACCTGTGGGGTTTGCTGGAAAAGATTGTGACTTTGCTGGAACCCTTTGAGGAGTTAACCAGAGAAATCAGCTCAGCGAGCTCCTCTGCAGCTGATGTGATCCCAGCGTCACCATTTTAAACAGCTGCTCGCTGATAACAGTGTGGACAGTGGCATCAAAACTTTGAGAAGCAGCCTCCTCCAAGCTGTCAGCAGGTGATTCCATGACATCCAAAGTGAACCCCTGTATGCTGTTGGACAGGTGAGGCATATTTTTGAATGTCTTGTAAATGTCTCCAAAGCTCTGTGGGATTATGAAAAACAAAAGGCTGAGCTGTGGCAGCCATCTTAAACTGGATGTACTTTAAAAGTCAACCAGTCGTAGAGAGCCCTTCAGTGATTATCTCTTGAAAGTTTAATCAAAATCTGTCCAGCGGGTCATGAGATATTTTGCTAACAGACGGCACCATTGATTCCAAATAAATAACGTTATAATTTTAAAGAAAGATCTTATGCATTCTACTAGTCCCTTGAATATGCTTTGGGAATGAGTCTCAGCTACTACCGCACCACATTTCATCTAGATTTTTTGTCAAATTGACTGAGTTGTAGTCAATTTTGTGTTGTTTTCAGTTGGCTGTGGCAGCCATCTTAAACTGGATGTACTTTAAAAGTCAACCAGTCGTAGAGAGCCTTTCAGTGATTATCTCTTGAAAGTTTAATCAAAATCTGTCCAGCGGGTCATGAGATATTTTGCTAACAGACGACACCATTGATTCCAAATAAATAACGTTGTAATTTTAAAGAAAGATCTTATGCATTCTACTAATCCCTTGAATATGCTTTGGGAATGAGTCTCAGCTACTACCACACAAATTTTATCTAAATTTTTTGTCAAATTGACTGAGTTGTAGTCAATTTTGTGTTGTATAAGTTCAGTTAGCTGTGGCAGCCATCTTCAATTGGATGTACTTTAAAAGTCAACCAGTCGTAGAGAGCCCTTCAGTGATTATTTCTTGAAAGTTTAAACAAAATCTGTTCAGTTGTTCATAAGATATTTTGCTAACAGACAGATGCAGAATACAAACATAATTGTTGACTTTTGGAAGCATGTGATGAAAAAGAGACTGGGTGAAAGTAACTACAGTACTTAAAAGTACCGGTAGTTAGTTACACGTTTTGTGTTAGCAGAATTTGCACAGCCAAGAGAAG
>JBBPBX010098650.1:0-12655 GCA_038048925.1 Garcialebias charrua | reverse complement strand
TGTCTTCCAAACCTAACGCGTGACGTGCCGTTCGAGCGGTGTGTTCACGGACCTGCGGTCGGTCGAACAAAAGCGTGGAACGGTCTTTTCAACGTTCTAAAACAGTCATAAATATCGCAAAACACCGCGGTTAAGCCAGTCTTCGACGATATTACGTGCATAGAACTCAAACAACACAAATAACCTGTTAGAAATGTGTGCAAAAATGAATCTGACAACCAGAGTCTACAGAAACCAACGTTCTTGAACGCGACACACAATGGACCAATCACAGCGTTTTAAGCAGCCATCTTGTCGGTACCGTTTAGCATTAGCTCGGCTCAAAGTACTGGACTCTCTTCCACAAAATAAACGTATTTTTACACCGCAGAAAATACTGTCAATGAGCTGAAACACAACCAAGCTAACCCTCACGCCCCCAGGGGAGGCAGCACTCTAACTGTGTACAACAAACGGACTTTACGTCAAACGGAACCGGAATACATCCGGTCCCAGCTGAGTGGGTTTTCCCGAACCTCGGCAAACAACACGTTGTAACAGATTAGGTAAAATTGAGCAGCAAACGTGTGAAACAGACCTTCAACAATAAATCGCAGATGTAATAGAATGAAACAGTGGTGACACGGCGGTCACAAAATGAACAATGCATGCAGCGTGCGACACGTAATGAAACGTCTCACAAGCACAGACAAAACATTTATCACTCAGCAGCTTCAAACAGACGTTGAAATGTGAAATACAAAATAATTCTATCGGCAAAATAATCCAGACAATGCCACGATCAGCAACTCCCGGACACTCCACCAGCCAGAACTATTCTTATAAGACCAAAACCAGGATGCAAAACTAATGCCAACAACACCGTAACAAAAATAAGCTACAAAAACAACTTATCAATTTAATCTTTCAGAAGACCAGTACGCGGGCCACCAATAAATGTAACAATATAGGAGTTATTAGTCAGTTTACTGACTACCTATAGTTTAGACGTGCAGCTATGAGCAGACTTTTATCTGCACAAACTGCCACCAAAGTGCGGGGTCTCAACTTTTTCAGATTAAATCAACAAATCTAACGATGTGATTAGCCAGAAATGTAATTTCACGCTTAGACTTCAATTTATGTTGGTCTACCAAAAGAATAGACCTTTTATTGAAACTATCACAAGAATTACATTAACATTTGTATCGATATTAGCTCTGATTTAATAACTACGTTGACAAGAATTCAAATTAAAACAAACAGACAATTAAAACTTAACTGTTGGCACAAAACTTGACAGATTAATAGCTTATGAAAAATAAGAAATAGGAGGAAGGAGTTCTGGAGCTAAGTTAAGCTAAAGTTAATTATTTTGAAAACAACCAGGGTGGCAAGCTTTCCCATACGGATCTTAGCTGGGCTTCTCACACGTGCAGCATACAAACAAGCCTCTTTACCTGGTGACGAGACGTCTTGCGAGGTGAGGACTGAGAAGTTTGTGGACACTAACGGACTGTGTGGTCCAGTGAGCGTCCAGATGACTTCGTGCGTGTATGACTGGGTCAGACGAGCGGGAGCACGCGTTTCACCGGCAGGAACAGACTCCAATCGCACTGGTTGAACTTTCAAAATAAAACTTTAGAAAACAAATTCTTCAGAAAGGAGAGTGAATGGATCAAAGTAAGGCTTTACTATGATCCCAGCTGAGACGTGGGTCGTTGACACCTGACCGGGACGTCTCCAGCTTTCAGAGAGGAGAGCAGGTTGACAGTTCGTACTCCTCGAAACTCTAAACCAAAATCCAGGAAGTGCCCCTTAAGAAGGGGGTGTGACTTAGTCCCATACTTCCTGCTGATTGGTTGTTGCACCCCTAGAGAGGGTGTGACTTTGCAAATGAGTGAGTTTGAGTGACAGATGATAGGGTAGACAAAACATAGAAAACATACGTGAGAAGATGCAGGTGCATGTGCACAAGTCCGTACTTTGTTTTGAGAACTGATTCATTGTTTTTAGAAAGGACGGGAGACCGAAAGCAAGCTATGTCTAGCACTTTTCCTTTGAAACAAAAACAGTTCAAACAAATACGAAGGATTGTTCCTTCAACTTTCGACACTTATTCTGCCTAGAGCAGACAGTTCAAAACATGATCATTCTGAGATGTTCTCTTAACTTTGTCATATTTAAAATATACCAGTTTAGTAAAATCATCATTGAAATGACAAAAATACTGTTTGATCAATTCTGAATTAACACACATTAAAGAGAAAGTTCAATCTGATTAATTAGTGTCCATTAATTCATAATAATTGTTAAAATATATAAGTGTCCATCTGTCTCCTTGAGGTTCAAGCAAGTGTAACACTGAGTGATTCAGAGAGGTGTAGAGAGGTGTACTTGAAGGTCAAGACAGAAATATCAGAGGCTAGGTGTATCACTACAACAGCAAGGCCTGTTAGCATGTTAGCTCCATACATTTGGAGCCATAAAGGAAAAATTGAGTTAATAACCTACTGAGAGCTGGTCCGGTGAAGCCTTCCTTGGCCTGTTAGCATGTTAGCTTGGTGTCCCTCCAACATCTGAGGTTGCCTGTAGTTCGCACGGTCCAGACTGTTTACAGCAAGGTCTGTTAGCATGTGTAGTGATACAGGCCCTCTGTCTTGACCTTCAAGTACACCTCTCTGAATCTCTTTGAAACTCTCAGTGTTACACCTTCTTGAAACTCTCAAGGAGACAAATGGACACTTATATTTGTTACAATTATTTTGGATTAATGGACACTAATTAATCAGATTGAACTTTCTCTTTAATGTGTGTTAATTCAGAATTGATCTACAGTATATTTTTGTCATTTCAATGATGATCTGTTACTTGCATGAGTTTGACCCTTCTGCTGGTTTCATTTCTGCAGAGCAAACAGGCTCTGATTCTAAGGCACAGTTCAGGATAAACTGTTAGCTGTTCACTTCCTTCTCTGTTGTGTCTTCAACCTAGACTCAACAGGCCAGTCCATCTGGCTGTTTATGTAAACAGTTTTCCTGTTGTCCGTCAAGAGACGTTTCTGCCTATGGAATTAAACTTCCATCTTTTATTTTGTTAAAACCAGCCAATAGTTATTAAGGAGGTGGGTCAGACCCCGCCTCCCATATAAAGGTCATTTCCTGCATTTTTCTTTAGTGCTTTTGGAGAGAACTAGCTCACAACTTGCTTCTCTCCTCTGGGAAAGCTGGAGACGTTCCGGTCATTGTGTCAACTAGACCCACGTCTCAGCTGGAGTCACGGCAAAGCCTTGCTGTGCCTCGAAACACTCATTTCTGAAATAATTTGTTTTCGGAAGTTTTATTTTGAAAATCAGTCAGTGCGATTGGCTCTGTTCCTGCCGGTGAAAGCGTGCTCTCGCTCGTCTGATCCAGCCATACACGCACGAAGTCGACTGGACCTGAGCTGGACCACACAGTCCGTTAGTGTCCACAAACTTCTCAGCCCTCATCTCCTCTAGACGTATCGTCACCAGGTAAAGAGGCTTGTTTGTATGCTGCACGTGTCGGAAGTACAGCTGGACCTGTTTGGGAAAAGGCTGCCACCCTGGTTGGTTCAAAATAATCAACTTCAGTTAACTTAGCTTTCATCTTCTTCCTCCTATTTCTTATTTTTCATAAGCTATTAATCTGTCAAGTAAATGTACCAACAGAAAAGTTCCTAACTGTCTGTTTGTTTTAATTTGAATTCTTGTCAACGTAGTTAGTAAATCAGAGCTAATATCGATACAAATGTTTAATGTACTTTCATGATAATTTCAATAAAAGGTCTATTTTCTGGTAGACCAACATAAATTGAAGTCTCTTGTGAAGTTACATTTTGTCTAGTCACAGTTAAAGCAATTTAATACCGGAAAAAGGATGAACTCGCGAATTGGTGGCAAGTTTGTGCAGATAAACTCTGCTCAGACCTGCACATCTGAAATAGGTAAGTCAGTAAACTGACTAATAACTCCTATATCTCTACAATAATGGTGGCCCAGTAAGTGTTTAAATACCTTCCCCCACATTATTCATTACACATGTTAGCTCTTGCTCCTCCGGTCCAGCTCCGTTGTTTCTGCCGTGTGGTGACAAAAACTGCCCTCCTAACCTCCTCTGCTCCGGTCTGCCTGTCCAAACAAAGGTCTCTGTAGTAACGTTCCACTGAGTGCGTCAAGCTACTCTCCCCCCTCCCTCCTGTAAACCTCCTGTAAATGTTTACTGTCCTCCGGTGAGTTTCAGTACCGTATTTTTTGGTGTAAAGGCGCATAAACTGCGTAACTCGAACAATACTTTTCAATGGGAGGGCGTTCGTAACCGTGAAACGTCATAAGTTGAGGTCGTCGTAACCCGAGGACTACCTGTATATTGGTTTACAGCCAGTGATTAAGTTCTGAGACGTTCATTAAAATTTGAGTACTGGTTCATGAGATATTTTGATAAAAGACCTGAAAACATACACAGACAAGTAATGTCTGATCTCCTTTCATGGTGATGAATAATACATATGTGTATTATTCTTTTTTTTATGTAATGAAAAATCTGTCATTTTGAATTATAGCATAACAGCACCCTTTTTACACCTGTCTTCAGAGCTCTTTTCTTACAACTAATGTCAGGTAGTGTAGTGACACACATCTTTTCAATCTTCCCCTTTCTTTCTTTAAGATCCAACATGTTCAAATCAAATTCAAAAATGCCTTGAAGCGCATCATTAATAAATGAGAGCTCACACAGCACAAAGTCCAACAGCACACAAAGCACACTGAGCTCAGACTAGCACTCCGTCAATATATATGAAAAATAGGTGACAGGATTATTTTAAAAATTTGAATATTTCACCTGGTCTTCCTGTACCTCACTGAAAGTTTTAGTCAGAAAGTCAGTTTCTTTGTTCCAATTCAAAACTCACGCAATGTTAAGTCACCATGCAAAAGAAAAATCAAGTTCAAATCTTAAATCTAATTCGGATCCAGATTTAAATCCAAACACAGTAAATTTAACTAAGCTCGTGTAATAAAGTAAATGTACCATACTTTCAGTGGCATGTGGACAAATAAAGAATTTCCAACCTCTGTTTGCCAAATGAATTAAAACAAACACTGCAAGAAAAATTCCTTGTTGACACCAAATGTTGGACAGAATAGACCAGTGCAATTCAACTGGTGGCCCATGGGTGACTTCCAGCTGCAGGTGACTTCCATCTGGCCCACCAATGAGTGCATAATTAAATAAATAATATTGGGGGTCTGGGTTTGAGTTTTGGGTTTGGTTTGCGTTCTGTTTATTGCATTTATGATTCAATGCAATAAAATTAAATTAAAGGTAACAGATCATTGTAATACTTGATTTACTTGCATAACAACTTTAAAGGGGACCACATATTCAAAATTCACTTTTTAATGTTTTTTTACTCAACTTTGGGTATTTACTTCATAAAAAAACAGTCCTAAGGCCAAAAAAATGCACCCAGTGGTTTATTTACTCTAAGTAGATTTATTTATCTTTGATAAATACACTTCGTTTCCCACTTCCTGCGGTTTGTGACGTCACAAACCGCAGCCAACCACCTCAAACCTGAGTCCAGCCCCTCACCTAGCAACCCCTGGTTAGGCTCAACCCACTTCTGTATTAAACACATGACTGTTGTTTTTCATGATTTCATCTCATCTTTTGTTTATATGTTCTTAATTTCATGTGTACAGCACTTTGTTGCAGCTGTGTTTTTTTTAAATGGCTTTATAAATAAAGTATAATTGTTATTTTTATGTTTTAGTTCAATTTTTAGTGTATTTGCGATCGCTCCCAACGCGCAGCCGGCAAAAATTAAACGAGCGGACCCCCGGCGTAGGGACCGGCGGCAACGGGACACTGCTTCTGGCGGATGGAGCGGAGCTTCAACTGTACAGCCTCGCAGCAGCGAGGACCTTCTCCTTACGGATTAATTTACGGGAGACACTTGGTGAACTTTGTGTTGTCTTGACTGGAACAGCGATAACTCCCAAAATCTCCGCGTGCAACGAGCGGAGCTGGCGAACACCGGAAGAGGAACAAGCTAACATTAGCTTCGGATTCGGGTGGTCTCATGCTAAAAGGAGCAGCAAATTGCGGCGCGCTCAGACGGGTTTCGGTAAGTTATCTTAAGCTAGCACTAACAGTAAGTCAAATGAGTAATAAAAAAGAGCTAATTTTAAAACAACAACACATTACAGATACTGGCTGTTACAGAGGGCGTAAACAGATCTTTGAAGGGCGTGGACTTCAGAACTTGTATCAGAAACCGGTCGTTCAAAACGAAAGTTAAAAATGGCAGAATTAAAAAGGGTATAATTGATTATCTAAGAATTATTTTGTGTATTAAAATGAATTAATATTGTCAAGATAGCAAACAGACATAACATAAAAATTTTAAAGACCTATATGTGGTCTCCTTTAATTGCTGGATGTCCGGCCCCTGAGCTGCTGGCTTTCAGTAACTGTGGCCCACTGAGCAGTTCAGTTGAACAGTCCTGGAATAGACCACTTCCTTCAGACCTCAAGTAAAATTTGACACAAAGGACTTTTGCAAAGATCAGTTTTGACTTCCAACTTGGATTTTTTTTTCAGCTTATGATGAACCTTTTCCTTACATACCTAAACTGCTCAGCATTTTTGTTTGTTTTTCGTAAAAGCTCCTAATTAAATTTGATTATGACCTTAGGCATTCAAATGTACATTATTAAGCACAGAAAAAAATTTAATCATGAGAATTTTAAAGCTGAAACTGTAAACATTAGCGTTGGTTCTCTCATTTGTGCTCACATCAGTAAGAGTCTGTGCATGTCATATTTGTATGCAAATCTGCACAGAAATCCTGCATTTCTTGAAACTGTCAAAGAATCGAAGCACCTTGTCAGGATTTTTTTTTTCACGCTCAGATGAGAACTTGTCATCCTCGCATACATTTTTAAAAGGCTGACTAGAAAGCAAACAATCTCAGTATTAATATGTGCACACATGCAGAGCAGGAAGTAGATTCTTCCCATCAGTATTTCACATCAGCAGCCCCAGGACTGAACTAGATGCACTGATACCGAGCAGAATACTGAGTTTGCAGGGCTGATATATTACTCTTCTGACAGTTACAAGAAGGAGGATTTGCTCTTCATTCATGCTTTGGGCTGCACTCTATTGATCTCTCAGGATAAAACTCTTAAGACTTTGCAGAGCAGAAACAAAAACCTTAAAAGGAATATATAAGCAAGAGCTGGGATCATGCAGCACAAGTGTGGCCTGGGCTCGAGGAAACATGATATGAGTGCACAATCTAATGACATTCACTGATTGCAGGAACCACGTGTACATCTTCATATTATAAGATTGAATTAAAAGTTTGCCATTAATACCCAGGATACTTATACACATTATCCATTTAGAAATTCTAGACTCAAATTTTAGATTTTTTACTCAATATATAGTCATTTTAAGTCAAAACAAAGACAATTTCACAGCAATTGTGCAGCTTAATCATCATTTGAGAACCTATAATGATATTTTATATGCAGAAAAAAAGGAATTAATGTTTATTTTTGTTCCTGTTAGCTTTACAATGAATCAATTACTTGTATAACTGCAAGAGATTTTTTTCCTGCCAATCAACAAAATATTAATTTTATTTCAGCATGCAAAAAGCATATAGTTTTTAATTACTTTGTATTTAAGTCCATGAATGGCTCTGAATATCCAACTCAGCTTACTCATTAAAGTCAATGTATTTTTCATTGAAGGCATAATACATAGTATTGAGAATATCCTTTACAACAAAGAATAACCTGTGGTGTTTATTTCAGATTCTGGAAGTTGTGGTAGTAAAAAAGGAAAAGATGTATACGTTTATTATTATGAATCTCATATATTCATTCAACCTTTATTTATACAGGCTTGCCTCATTGAGCCACTGGGACTCATTTACAAGAGGGACCTGTCTCACTCACACCCAGGGTCAATTTAGAGTTACCAATCAGCCTAACATGCATGTTTTTGGACCGTGGGAGGAAACCGGAGCACCCGGAGAAAACCCACCCTCTGACTGTGGCTTCTGATTGTGTTGTTTTGTGTTTGATGCTTACATTAATGCTTACCTTGTTGTTTAAGGTAGACATTGCCCAGTAAGGTTTTTATACTGCTTCTTTTATGATGTTAATTTATAAAAATAAAAAAATAATCACTGAAAAAAGTGGCATATAAATAAAATTATGGACACTGTTCAATATGGCCACCCTGCAACTTTTAGCAATTTTTATAAACATCCATCCATCCATTATCTTTACCCGCTTCTTCCTTTATGGGTTGCGGGGGTAACTGGTGCCCATGTACAGCTATCACTGTGCGAAAGGTGGGGGACACTCTGGACAGGGCTCCAGTCCATCAGAGGGACACAAAGACAAATACAACCATTCACTCTCTCACTCACCTAGGGACAGTTTAGAGTTACCAATCAGTCTAACATGCATGTTTTTTTGGTCTGTGGGAGGAAACTGGAGTACCCGGAGAAAGCCCACACATGCACGGAGATAACGTGAAAACTCCATCCAGAAAGGCACCTGGACTGGGATTTGAACAGCAGCAACCTGCTCACTGAGAAGCAACAGCTCTACCAACTGCACCATGCCCATTTATAAACAAAGTTTAGAAAAAATAGGTATTAAGTATGTACTTTTCCTATACTGATTTCTTTCTTCTTCTTTTTTTACACACTTATCCAGAATGGTGCAGGACATGTATGAGGACAGCAGGAAGGCGGTGAGATGTTGTGTAGAAGTGACAGATAGCTTCAAGGTGGAAATGGGAGTGCATCAAGGATTGGCTCTGAGCCTCTTCTTGTTTGCTCTGGTGATGTGCCGACTAACAGATGAGGTCAGGCAGGAATCCCCATGGACTGATGTTTGCAGATGACATTGTGATCTGTGGTGAGAACAGGGAACAGGTGGAAGAGAACTTGGAGAGGTGGAGGTATGCACTTGAAAGAAGAGGAATGAAAGTCAGCCATAGTAAGACAGAGTATGATGGGGTTTCAATCACGTTTTACCTTCAAAAAGAACCACACACGAAATACAAGAGTAAGCTTTACAGAAGCAGACCTTGCAAATGGGAAAATCATTTCAAACTCGCTTGGAGCCTGGCTCAAACGTGTTTGAAGCACAAGTCCGAATTGGTCAGTGTGTGCTTGGCTTTTATTCTCTCAAAAGTAGGACAATGATGAGTAACACATGGACAGTTTCAGATAACATATTGAAAACGTGGTAGTGTTCAAAAACAAACAAGAGCGTAATGTCAAAACATTATCTATGATTAAACATGAGCTGGCCAAATCAGTGTTTTTGTTCTGTGTCCAGGAAACAACAGCTTGTGCTCTTCAGATAAGTTTTTCTTACATACAGACATATTTTAGAGAAGTGTAAACTGGTTAATGATTCATCAGAATACATTTAAAATAAGTTTAAATGATCATTGTTTAATTTCTCTAACAGAGTACATGTGTATGAATGAGAGGGAGGCCGGTGGAATAGTGAGGCTACAAGGAGCAGAGGTCACAAAGGTGCAGGACTTCAAGTACTTGGCGTCCACTATCCAGGAAAATGAGGAGTGTGGTAAAATAGAATAGAATAGAATATGTCTTTATTGGCATCGTCATTGCACCGAAGCACAAAACATAATGTAACACCCAATGAGCTTTATACACTGGTAAGCAGGCTAAAATACAGAAGACTAGATTCATCTACTGGAGCTGGAGAACAGTAATTAATGACAGAGACTGAAGTAGTTTTTTGATGGTACCATGTATTATAATAAACAAGAAGCAATAACAAACATGTAAAATAAATAAACAAAAATAAACCAAACACCACAAAGTATGTACAAATTGCTGCAGCAGTTATTGTTCTTAGGTGCACTTAATACTGTTGCAAAAGAAAGAAATCAAAATCAATACAAGCTCTTTGTCAGAGAAAAATAAGGAAAAGTCCATCATCAGCTGTGCCAACAATCCAGGTCTTTGACACAACTAATTTTCCCTAAGTATGAGTTTTTAAAGTTTAGAGTGTTCATGGAGTTTTGAGTTTATATAAGTTCAAGCATGAAGAGATGTAGTTTGAAGAATCCAGTGTTGGAAGCTGTTTTTGTGAGGGCAAAGATAGTTAAGGAGATGGGCCTTAGGCTGTATTAGCCTCCTACCAGACCATGGGTAGAGTTCAGTTGTAGGCTGGGATTCTGTGCTCCCAGCTGTGCAGTTGGTTAGCTCGCCATCCACAAACCTCCAAGCTGATTGATGAGGTTTGAGGAAATCCAAGTTCATTCAAGTCCACCTGGCCAATTCCAAGATAATTTCAGACTTAGACTGATGAAACTTTCCTCTGTGTGTTTGTCGTCCGATCTGGTAGTATCCATCCACCTGCTTCCCTCAGCCATCTGATTGAGAGGAAGTCAGTGCAATTTCTACCTTTCCTCCATGGCTGCCATTGGTTAACACAATCACATGACCTGTGAGATGTGGAACTACTCTGTGAGCACATGACTCAAGTGGCACTCACAGACAGCAGAAAGTGGGACTTTAAAAAAACAAATAGGTTTAGGGGAAAGAAATATATATGTACTGTACATGTAGTTTTTACCCCGGGCTACACCCTCCCCCCTTTAACCCATGCATGTCCCAATGCATGTTAAACCTAAATGATTTGGACAACCGAGGGATTCGAATCTGGTGCAGTCGATGTACCCAGAGCATTGGACAAACTATGCAACATGGTCTGAACTACAGAGATCAAAGGGTTCCCTAAAGTAGTATACTGCAAACGCTTGGGAGGTGCTCTATGACGTGTTGAGCATCTTATACTAGACTCAGTATCAGGCAAGTCTGATGGAGATGTTCAATATTTATCATCTAAAACTAATTACTCTGACCCAATAATTATAACCCAGCTCACTTATATCAAATATTCTCTGTTCCCTTTTAACACTTATATTTGATAGTACAAACATGTTGTTTGCTTTTCTCTGATACAGAAAAGACAGTCTTCTAGCCTTGACAATGTCTGGATAAGATGTTCTTGTAGGATCAGAAACACGACTTGTTTGTTTTATCTGTAAGACGTCAGAGCTTGTCAAACTCCACCTGCTTCTTGTTTAAATAGCTTGTCATGTCCAGTACAATTTGGAATTGTGCAGGACAATGTATTTGAGACCAAAATAAGTTTCAAAGGACATTAAAAGCCCTTCCCCCTTGCAAGGTTGTTTGTCTGATTTAACACTGTTCTCTTGTTTATCTTTGTGTGGTTTTTATTAAGGTAACAGGGGTTTAAAATCCCCATCATTTTGGTGCCGAAAACCCATTCTCCCCACGCCTGCTCCTGAAGACCTCTGAACGGAGCGCAGCTGCGAGGCACGGTAAATATGGCAGAAAGTCCAGTGATTGGGTTTGTCTCTGGCCAGCTTCCTCTGTCCATGGTGCGGTCAGGATCGGGTTGGCGGAGATTCCTAGACATCCACGCAGGTCAGCAAGAAATGTGAGTGTTAAATAGTGTTTGTTGATATGTCGTTTTTAAAACAATTTGATTACAGTAACAGGAAATAGTTCACCCTGAGCCGATGACTTGACACTATGAATGAGGTGTCTGCTTTTCGATAACTAGGCGAATTTTGCGCACACGCTAGTTGGCAGAACCAAGATTTCCGTGATTTATAAGCGAGGGCAGCCAAAAACACGCCAAGACCAGAAATGTGAGGCTGGCTGCCTGACCTTTAAATTGGACGTTTAGTGTGTCCGGCCAGGCGAGAAGTAATATTGAGACAGGAACGTTTATTTTTATATTTGACGCGTCATTATGTACTGTATTTGTTTAGTCTTTTTATGTGTATGTTTGTTTCTGGAGCCCTGCACCTCTGCTTTTTCTTCCTCCCATTTTCCTCAGTGTGTGCATGTGTAGCTCGGCTCCTGTCTGTTATCTGTGGGCCTTCACCCCCCCCCCCACCCGAGCTGAGCCTGCAGCCTGTTTTCTGTTCTCTGAGAGTGAATGTGCAGGTACTGTACTTGTTTTTGTGTCTGAGAAGTTGCTGTTTTGGAGGTGATTTCTGGATCTAAAAAGTTTTTCCAGTTTGACATTGATTTGCTCACATATATTAATAATTACTGTACACAAAAGGTTGTCTGTCTAAAAGGAAAAAGAAAAGAGATAGACCTTTAGTCGGAAGAAAAAAAAAAAAAAAAAAAAATGTGGCTGAATGAATCAGAGAGACAAAGCATCTGAATAAGTTTTTATTTTATTTTAAAACAAGTACCAAGCGGACAGATCCGTTTTTGTCATGAAAATCTGACGAAGAAAGATCCGATTTTACATAATCCAAAAATTACGTTTTTTATCGGAAATGAAAGCTAAGCTAATGCTAACGGAGCCGCCAGCTAAAAGCTTCGTCCGTCCGAAGACAGTGCAAATGCCGTTGTACTGTGAAACCAAACGTTTCTAAATTGTTTTCTCTGCAAAAAGAAACTGAGAATTCGCTTACCAATTTTTATCGAAATAGTTCTGTCGAAAAAGCTGAATGATGACGAGGCAAGAATTCAGGAGGCCTTGTTGTCATGAGAACTTTGATACAGTGTTGCCAGATCTCGCGACAGAAGCAAG
>JBBPBX010098649.1:0-12655 GCA_038048925.1 Garcialebias charrua | reverse complement strand
GTTGCCCTGCAGCCCACACATAACACCGAGAAATTTCCAGAACCTCTCTCAGTCATGCCGAGCCTGATTTTAATTTGCTCGTGACAAATTCCTTCATTTCTCACCATTTCAGTCATGGCGTCAAGTCAACAGAGGAGGAAGTAATCGCTTGCCTCTTGGAAAAAACAAACAAACAAAAAAAGGCCATTAAAAAAGATCAGGGATGAAGAAGGAATTTAATACACTGGTGGCAGGGCTCAAGGGGGTGGATGAGATTCGCCCGGAGTTCCTTAGGGCTCTGGATGTTGTGGGGTTGTGTTGGCTTACGCAACTCTGCAATATCGCGTGGACATCGGGGGCAGTTCCCTTGGATTGGCAGACTGGGGTGGTGGTTCCCCTATTCAAAAAGGGGGACCGTAGGGTGTGTTCCAACTATAGGGGGATCACACTCTTAAGCCTCCCTGGTAAGGTCTATTCAGGGGTTCTGGAGAGGAGGGTCCGTCGGATAGTCGAACCTCGGATTCAGGAGGAGCAGTGTGGTTTTCGTGCTGGTCGTGGAACACTGGACCAGCTCTACACCCTCAGCAGGGTCCTGGAGGGTGCGTGGGAGTTTGCCCAACCAGTTTACATGTGCTTTGTGGACTTGGAAAAGGCATTCGACCGCGTCCCTCGGGGGGTTCTGTGGGGGGTACTCCGGGAGTATGGGGTACCAGGCCCATTGATATGGGCTGTTAGGTCCCTGTACGACCGGTGTCAGAGCTTGGTCCGCATTGCCGGCAGTAAGTCAGGCTCGTTTCCAGTGAGAGTTGGACTCCGCCAAGGTTGCCCTTTGTCACCGATTCTGTTCATAACTTTTATGGACAGAATTTCTAGGCGCAGCCAAGGTGTTGAGAGGATCCGTTTTGGTGGCCTTAGAATCACTTCTCTGTTTTTTGCAGATGATGTGGTCCTATTGGCTTCATCAGATCGTGATCTACAGCTTTCACTGGAGCGGTTTGCAGCCGAGTGTGATGCGGCCGGGATGAGGATCAGTTCCTCCAAATCCGAGGCCATGGTCTTGAGCCGGAAAAGGGTAGCATGCCCTCTCCGGGTCGGGGAGGAGGTCCTGCCCCAAGTGGAGGAGTTTAAGTATCTCGGGGTCTTGTTCACGAATGAGGGAAAACTGGAGCGTGAGATCGATAGGCGGATAGGTGCAGCATCCGCAGTGAAGCGGGCGCTGTACCGGTCTGTCGTGGTGAAGAGAGAGCTGAGTCAAAAGGCAAAGCTCTCAATTTACCGATCGATCTACGTTCCCACCCTCATCTATGGTCATGAGCTTTGGGTTGTGACCGAAAGAACGAGATCTCGGATACAAGCGGCTGAAATGAGTTTTCTCCGCAGGGTGTCTGGACTCTCCCTTAGAGATAGGGTGAGAAGCTCAGTCATCCGGGAGGGACTCGGAGTAGAGCCGCTGCTTCTCCACATCGAGAGGAGCCAGTTGAGGTGGCTCGGGCATCTGGTTAGGATACCTCCTGGACGCCTCCCTGGTGAGGTGTTCCGGGCATGTCCCACCGGGAGGAGACCCAGAGGAAGACCCAGGACACGCTGGAGGGACTATGTTTCTCGGCTGGCCTGGGAACGCCTTGGGATTCCCCCGGAGGAGCTGCTCCAAGTGGCTGGGGAGAGGGAAGTCTGGGCCTCCCTACTTAGGCTGCTACCCCCCGCGACCCGACCCCGGATAAGCGGAAGACAATGGATGGATGGATGGATGGTGTCGCATACAAAACAGTCCATCGCCAGGCAGTTTATTTTGCGACACTAAGTAAGTGTGCGCACTTGTAAAAATTGATCTTTGCACAGACATGCCTTGAGGGCATCCGCTTCGACTCTAATTCGGTATGTGGGGTCCTCCGCGGACTGGGATCCGCCCGAATATGTGGGAGCCTTTAGTTTATTCAATTATAGTGTGTTTGAGTAATGAGACAATTTTTGAACTTGAGGACTGAACCGCAGAGGCAAAAGACAGATGAGAGAGGATCATGAAGTAGAAAAACAGTCTGAGTCAGAAAGTGAGGAATTTGTTTATGGAGGGCGATCATAGTTTGTTTTAGAAGAGGAAGAGTGCAACAAGCCCCACTAGAAGGTCTGACTCTGCAGAGGAGGGGTCCAGAACCCCTCTGACTGGGCCAACAGAGCCAAGTGTTAGCTCTGAGCTCTGGAGAACAGAGGAGGATGTGGATGTTGACCCAAAGGGTGGACTAATGGAGTAAAATACTTTTTATTTTTAATTACCGTAAAATTAATATTTTGTCAGTTAAAAACAACTAATGTAGTGTTTTTAAACAAAAAACTCAAGTTAAAATTAGAAAAAATAATTAGATATTTTTATTTCAAGCGGACATCTAAAAAACTGACAATTTTTTCTGTGGAACAAATACATAAAACTAGTATTTTAAGCAGTTAAATAAGGGGATTGCTTTTCCCCTGAGGAACATGAGCAGTCATAAAGTTAAAGGTTAAAGCTGCCTTATTCAAACATTCACAATATGATGCTTTTAACGATCAGATTTCATGATCTTGTCTGTAGTTAGAGAAAACAAAGTTTTTGAGCTGCTTGCATTCTGGGACTGCTGCAATAATAAATATAAATTCATTCTGAAATACGGTATCTAAAAAAGTTAAGTGGTCCTCTGGACATTCAAAAAACAAAATAAAAAAAATAGAAACGTTTCATCTTTCCTCTGAAAGACGTTTTCAGTCTGAGCTGCTGTATTCAGCTCAGTCTTATAAATAGCACCCTCTCATAGTGGATCAACCAGTTTGCTGCTGACAGCCAAAACCAGCTGCTCACATGATCAAGGAGGACCATCATCCTAACGATGGTTCATTAGCACCCTGATGGTTGTTTGCTATTCACAGAGGGCTGAGTGATACTAGCAATAACAGCATTGTAAGAGGGGGACAGTTGAACCCGGAGGCCTCCACCTCTGTTTAATGATGGACGGTTTCTTTTCACAAAGATGGCCTCCTTTACTCCTCTCTCAAACCATTGTTCCTCTCTATCAAGGATGTGAACATCTTCATCCCTGAAAGAGTGACCGCTGGCCTGGAGATGAGTGTAGACCGCAGAGTCCTGACCTGATGATGTTGATCTTCTGTGCTGGGCCATCCTTTTGGCCAGTGGCTGTTTATGCCCCTTTTCCACCGGTCGGCTCGGGTCGGATGTTACGTCATATGTGCGTCGCAGAGACCCCCTTTCATCCTTTTCCACCGGATATTTCGAGCGGAGCCGCGCGAGATTTCCTGAGATTTTCGGGCTGCTTTCAGAGGGGTACTGAAGCGAGCTCACCCGCTCCGGAAGTAGGAAGGAGGAGACGAGAGCTGTTTTTACGGAAGCGAGGGACGCGATCACTGCAGGACTTTTACATGATAAACACGGTAAAAACAATTATTATTTTTTAAATTTATAGCAAAGATGGGTCTTCAGCTGAACGTGTCCTTAATAAAATCACGTACTGCTCAAAACTGCAGGATTTTAAAAAAATAGGTTCGCCACGAGCAACACGCGGCGCGCGGGCGGCTTTATGTCTTTAAATGTAGCTCAATGAACAGATATAAAATATATTTCATAGCTGACTTTAATAGTACGAGGGCTCCTGAGCTTAACCACGCTTTAATATTGTCACGTATGGTCAAATGTGCTGCATTTAAAGTAGTTTCGCTTTGACTTTTTCCAAAACCTGTGTTTGCACAACGAAAATAAATTATAAAAATTCGAATTTTATTTCAAATAACTCCAACAGGATACATTTCGTATATGAACATGTTGTGATCACACTAGATTTTTTTGAAAAATATCAGCTTTGTGGTTTTTGATAGAATTGATAATATGTGATACAAAGTAGAAAATAATGGACGTAGGTTGACACATTTATGTCTATAAAACATTGAATTTTATTTCAAATAACTCCAACAGGATACATTTCGTATATGAACATGTTGTGATCACACTAGATTTTTTTGAAAAATATCAGCTTTGTGGTTTTTGATAGAATTGATAATATGTGATACAAAGTAGAAAATAATGGACGTAGGTTGACACATTTATGTCTATAAAACATTGAATTTTATTTCAAATAACTCCAACAGGATACATTTCGTATATGAACATGTTGTGATCACACTAGATTTTTTTGAAAAATATCAGCTATGTGGTTTTTGATAGAATTGATAATATGTGATACAAAGTAGAAAATAATGGACGTAGGTTGACACATTTATGTCTATAAAACATTGAATTTTATTTCAAATAACTCCAACAGGATACATTTCGTATATGAACATGTTGTGATCACACTAGATTTTTTTGAAAAATATCAGCTTTGTGGTTTTTGATAGAATTGATAATATGTGATACAAAGTAGAAAATAATGGACGTAGGTTGACACATTTATGTCTATAAAACATTGAATTTTATTTCAAATAACTCCAACAGGATACATTTCGTATATGAACATGTTGTGATCACACTAGATTTTTTTGAAAAATATCAGCTTTGTGGTTTTTGATAGAATTGATAATATGTGATACAAAGTAGAAAATAATGGACGTAGGTTGACACATTTATGTCTATAAAACATTGAATTTTATTTCAAATAACTCCAACAGGATACATTTCGTATATGAACATGTTGTGATCACACTAGATTTTTTTGAAAAATATCAGCTTTGTGGTTTTTGATAGAATTGATAATATGTGATACAAAGTAGAAAATAATGGACGTAGGTTGACACATTTATGTCTATAAAACATTGAATTTTATTTCAAATAACTCCAACAGGATACATTTCGTATATGAACATGTTGTGATCACACTAGATTTTTTTGAAAAATATCAGCTATGTGGTTTTTGATAGAATTGATAATATGTGATACAAAGTCTTTATTGTGTTCTTCTTCTAGTGGTGGCTAGTACTGTAGTAAATAGCTTGAGGAACACTACTGCCACCATGTGGTAAGACGAGTAGGATTCTGGACCCCGCCCACAGAAGGGGTACAAAAAAGCTGTGGAAACAGAACATAGATGTGACCCGACCCGAACTGAGCCGACCTGAGCCGATCCAACCCGAGCCGAGCCGAGCGGTGGAAAAGAGGCATAGTTTCCCCAATGTAAGACTGATCACAGCCCTCCTGACACTGAACAGCATACACAATATTACTCTGTGCCGGGGGACTGGATCTTTGGGATGAACCAGTCTTTGCCATAATGTATTTTGGGGTTTAAAAGCCACTGGGACGTTCTGTTTAGAAAATAAACGTCTCAATTTCTCAGAAACTCCCGGAACATACAGAGTTGTTAGATATTTATGTAGACTGGTCCTGGGGTTTTGGTCCTGGGGTTTTTGATCTACCGGTACTCAAAGATGGGATAACCGGTATAATGAAATTATGACCCGGTTCTGACTGGGTTAAACTGGGCCAGCAACTCTAAAAAGTCTCCCATGGATTCAATATCTGTCAAGGAATATAGTTTATTTTGCTTGCCACATCACATAGAAAGGCTTTAAAGCACTGTCTCATATTTTCCTCATACATCAATCCACATAAGATCTGTTGAGATCACACTTAGTCACGCCCCCTTATACACGTGACAGGAAGAGCGCCCCTTCTGCGAAAGGCGGAGCCTAGGCCCTATAAATCAGTAATGACAAAGGACACTGTCTCTCTTCCGGATGCTGATCATATCAGAGAGCCAGCGCTGTAAACTGTAACATTTTCCTGTCTTTATTTTAATACAATTGATAAAAATACACATTTCCTTGATTTATTTAGTATGAGTTGCCACTTCTGAGGGGGATCAGAACAGGGGGAGAGGGAAGATTGAGCTGGAGGCGGGTCTTGGGTCACAAGAGGAAGTCTCTGGGGGCCTGCACCCAGCTCCTCGTCTTAACAGAATGACCACTGGTCTGGGTTCCTTCTTTTCACCTGATGGCTGGCTGGAGTCCTGTTTGGGTTTCTTCTCTGCTTTCAGGAAGGCCCAGTTAGGATATCCACATTTCTCTAGAGCCTGTTTTGTGTGTGATTTCTCCTTCTGTCTGGCTCCTGAGTTAGTGGGGACGCTGTCTGCTCTGTGGTACAGAGTCCTGATGACTCCTAACTTGTGCTCCAGAGGGTGATGGGAGTCAAACTGTAAATACTGGTCTGTGTGGGTGGGTTTGCGGTACACCTCAGTTTGCAAATTTCCTCTATCAGAAACTGAGACCTCACAGTCCAAGAAAGCCAACCTGCCATTTTTTACATCTTCTCGTGTGAACTTGATATATTTATCCACAGAGTTGATGTGATCAGTGAAATGTTGGACTTCCTGAGATTTAATTTTAACCCAGGTGTCGTCAACATACCTGAACCAATGACTTGGTGGTCTCCCTGAAAAGGATGTCAAAGCTCTCTTTTCTACCTCCTCCATGTACAGGTTGGCAACAATAGGAGAAACTGGAGACCCCATAGCACACCCATATTTCTGACTATAATATTGCTCTCCATATGTGAAGTAGGTTGACTGCAGGCACAGTTTGAAGAGTTGACACAGTTGTTCTGTGGAAAGCGTGGTCCTGCTGTTCAGAGTGGTGTCTGATTTTAACCTTAAACAGACCACCTCTACTGCCTCATCAACAGGAATGCACGTAAAGAGTGATGTGACATCAAAAGAGACCATTGTTTCATCAGTCTCCATGATGACATCCCTCACCTTATCCACAAAGTCCATGGTGTTCTGAATGTGGTGGTCTGAGCTGCCAACTAAAGGGATGAGTACAGACGCCAGAGGAGCAGACTGAACTTTTTTCGATTTTTCTACCTGGATTATTGAGCATGCATCAGGATATCATTATGAAATAATTATTTTTGAAAATGTATGTTATCTGGCTCTACAAAATTGATTGACAGTTGCTGCTGATTATGACTTCATAACTCTACGTTGTGATGCTGATGAGACATTTTCATCAATGATCAGAGTTTAAAGATCCACTGACATGATTTTTCTACTATTCATTAAATTGCTCAAAATATATATATTTTATCATTTAAATATGTTAGTGTTTGCAAACAAAATGATAAATCACTTTAATTTTGCTTTAAAAGTGATTTTGAACTTCAAGCCGTGTTTAATCACGGGAAATCCGTTTACACCCGAACGCACCATCTGTGACGTAGTGTCAAGAGAGCTCTGGGCTTGTCACGGTGCGCGCGTGTGAGCAGCTCACATGAAAGTAAAGGCTGAAATATACCTGAGCGTTCTCCCTATACGCCTATACGCCATGTACGTACGTCAAGGCAAAAGCGTAGCCCCGCGCAGCCCCTCAGGGCACGAACGCGCAAAGCTTGCGCGGTGTCTGACCATAAACTTCCCCGGCGCCGGACTGTTTTGTATGTTACACAAATGAATTAAATTCCTCTTCTTTATCGCTGATCGGGCCTTTTCTTTTGTTTTTTTGCCTAAAGTCAAGTAATCGCTTCTTCCTCCGTTCACTCGATGAATGAAATGAATGAATTCATGTCCTACCTGGCAGCGCAATGTTTTAAATATTTCCTGGTGGACTGTGGGTTGCTGGAATAGCGCTCCCTGTTTTTATTTTTATTTTTTAGAAGTTTATATTAACATATAAAGTGATAAAAGACCGCCGCGGGAGCAGCGAAGCGAACATCTGCTCCTCTGGACCAAAGCCAGCGCGTGTCTCATGAGCTGTCATCATTTCAGTAGGCGTGTCAGCAAGTGACCAATCAGCGACCTCAGTTTGTCCCCCTCTGCTCGCAGTTGCAAACGGGGTAGTTGCTGCTGCTCACATGACAACCAGGATTTGGAGCGAAACAACAAGGATTTGGAGCGAAAACGCGAGCATTTGAAAAGTGTAGCTTCTGAAGCTATATCAGCGAAACCCATGCGCACAAAATGCGCGCGTAGAGTGGCGTAAGGGAGGACTCTCAGGTATATTTCAGTCTTAAGTCTGATACAGCATCAGACCTAAATTAGATCCTGTTGTTTCTTGTTCCATCACCCAAACTATTTTCTGCTTCCCAAAATGAAGACAAATAGCTCAAATCTTCACATAGATTGATAAATTAAGGCCAGTTTACACGGCGCGTATTTTGAGTGTAACCGCTACTTTCTCTTTGCGACTTTGCTTATCGCCTACACGACGCTGCTGGCCCCCCTCTTTGACTCCGATACTTTCCTGATCCTGCTCTCAAGGTGGAAGTTTTTCGCTGACCCCCCGCTGATAATGTAAACATCTCCCGTGGAGCTTTTGTGTCAACCACATGCGCGCAGCCCGCATGCGCGGACAGTCTAGGGCAGGCTGACATTTCACGTGTCACGCTGCTCAATATAACAGTTTAACAATAATAAACAGTATTTATGTTGGCGTGGGAGATGTTTAAATTTATCTGAACTACAGTATCTATCTGGACTCGTTACATTTTTTAAACAGTGCGTAACGTGCTGTGAAAATGAAGACACCAGGTTTATTTTTTATTTATTTATTTATTCAGCACCACAAAGTTTACAACACAAACACTGAGAATTAAACTGAACACACTATTAAAACACGTGAACCGAACTGTAACTACGTTAATGAACTGGACTCTTGCTGTGTGTTCATCTGGACCCATCAGAACCGCCGAACCGTCTGCCTGTTTGTTGGAACGATAGCTTCTCCACCTGGCAGAAATAAATAAATAAAAAAAACTCCGTTGTTGTGTGATCAAAGTAAACACAAGCAAACATTATATTAAGAACGTTGATTTACCTGCTGTAAGTCAGCTGTTTATCACGGAGGAAAGTCAGACCTCATCGACTCGGTTCTGGTCCACAGTCCACTCAGCGTCTGGTGTGCAGCTTGTTAGATGAAGAGAGTCCCGCTTGGTGTCAAATCTGTCGACTCTTATCCAAAATCCAGCTTTAACTTATTGTTAACTTGTTGTTAGCTCAACTTTTAGCACAAAAGAAAGTAGCAGACTGCCAGCAGAGTGAGGCAGCACGCATGCGCAGTGGGTGAAGGTTCAGCAGCACGCATGCGCAGTGGGTGAAGGTTCAGCAGCACGCATGCGCAGTGGGTGTAAGGGGGGGCATGAGGGAGGGGGGAGATTCGAGCAGATCCGTGTCAGATCCGTGTCAACGCAAAACTTTTAAACTAATTAACATGCCCATAAGTTCCGTTTCCCCCACACAGTGTCCGTGTAAACAGGGCCTTAGTCGGTTTTAAAATGTCCGCTATTAAAGAGACGAGAGCCCTCTGCCTCTCACTCTGGACACTACGTCACAGATGGTGCGTTCACGTGTAAACGGATTTCCCGTGATTAAACACGGCTTGAAGTTCAAAATGACTTTTAAAGCAAAATTAAAGTGATTTATCATTTTGTTTGCAAAAACTAACATATTTAAATGATAAAATATATATATTTTGAGCAATTTGATGAACAGTAGAAAAATCATGTCAGTGGACCTTTAAACAGTCTATGTTCACTAACATTTTCTCTGCACAGAACATCTATGCGTTGCTCTAACATTAAAAAGTTATTGAGAAGGCTGAAGATGGTACGGTGAAATTGATTTCACCATATCATTGTTTAATAAACAAGAACAAAGCTGTGTCCACCTCACCACCACACCAAATGAGTCCATCTCCTGATTTCACAGCTTGTAGAAGCTCTTTGGCGTCAATAACTCTCAGTAGTGGTTCTCATTAATTCATTTTGTGTCTCACAATGGGAATGTCCTCAACGTGACCTCATCAGAAGCTCCTTTTACATTACACCAGCCAGGATTGGCTGGAAATAAGCCTGTCAGTGTCAAGGAGGACAGGGTCTTAGTCGCTGGGAACTTTGTTCTGGGTCAGCACAGCATCACACAGAGTAGTTGTTCATCAATAGCAATAAAGTTAAGAAATTAAAAACAAGAAAGTTCATGCTAAATAATCCAGGTACCAAATCCAATAATTCTCAGTCGGGTCATCTGGACAGTTTCTTTTTTATAGAAACGTTTCACCCTCTATCCAGAAGGCATCATCAGTCAGAGGAGATCCAGCAAACTGTTTCCCCACCAAGCAGTAAACAACTTAAGTGGACCAACCAGTTTGCTGGAGCTAAGCTGGTTTCTGGGGGCTGTCCTGTCCCTTGGCCCTGGACCTTGAACCACTTTGACTGTGGCTGCCTGCCTGGGAGGAGTAAATGAGGGACAGGACGGCCCCCAGAAACCATCTTGGTTGGTCTGTAATTTTGATATAAATCAAAATGGAGTCACTGTCTTTCTTGACTGAAATTGGTCATGTGACTATCATGAGGGTCCATTGACGCCAAAGAACAAAAGATGGTCGGTCAGAGTAGGCGGCGCCAGACACTTCAGTAGGTGGCGCCAGACACTTCAGTAGGCGGCGCCAGACACTTCAGTAGGCGGCGCCAGACACTTCAGTAGGCGGCGCCAGACACTTCAGTAGGCGGCGCCAGACACTTCAGTAGGCGGCGCCAGACACTTCAGTAGGCGGCGCCAGACACTTCAGTAGGCGGCGCCAGACACTTCAGTAGGCGGCGCCAGACACTTCAGTAGGCGGCGCCAGACACTTCAGTAGGCGGCGCCAGACACTTCAGTAGGCGGCGCCAGACACTTCAGTAGGCGACGCCAGACACTTCAGTAGGCGGCACCAGACACTTCAGTAGGCAGTGCCAGACACTTTAGTAGGCAGTGCTAGACAGACACTTCAGTAGGCAGTGCTAGACAGACACTTCAGTAGGCAGTGCCAGACACTTTAGTAGGCAGTGCCAGACACTTCAGTAGGCAGTGCCAGACACTTTAGTAGGCAGTGCTAGACAGACACTTCAGTAGGCAGTGCCAGACACTTCAGTAGGCAGTGCTAGACAGACACTTCAGTAGGCAGTGCCAGACACTTCAGTAGGCAGTGCTAGACAGACACTTCAGTAGGCAGTGCTAGACAGACACTTCAGTAGGCAGTGCTAGACAGACACTTCAGTAGGCAGTGCCAGACACTTCAGTAGGCAGTGCTAGACAGACACTTCAGTAGGCAGTGCTAGACAGACACTTCAGTAGGCAGTGCTAGACAGACACTTCAGTAGGCAGTGCCAGACACTTTAGTAGGCAGTGCCAGACACTTTAGTAGGCAGTGCCAGACACTTCAGTAGGCAGTGCCAGACACTTCAGTAGGCAGTGCCAGACACTTCAGTAGGCAGTGCTAGACAGACACTTCAGTAGGCAGTGCTAGACAGACACTTCAGTAGGCAGTGCTAGACAGACACTTCAGTAGGCAGTGCTAGACAGACACTTTAGTAGGCAGTGCTAGACAGACACTTTAGTAGGCGGCGCCAGACACTTCAGTAGGCGGCGCCAGACACTTCAGTAGGCGGCGCCAGACACTTCAGTAGGCGGCGCCAGACACTTCAGTAGGCGGCGCCAGACACTTCAGTAGGCGGCGCCAGACACTTCAGTAGGCAGCGCCAGACACTTCAGTAGGCGGCACCAGACACTTCAGTAGGCAGTGCGACAGACACTTCAGTAGGCAGTGCTAGACAGACACTTCAGTAGGCAGTGCTAGACAGACACTTCAGTAGGCAGTGCTAGACAGACACTTCAGTAGGCAGTGCTAGACAGACACTTCAGTAGGCAGTGCCAGACACTTTAGTAGGCAGTGCCAGACACTTCAGTAGGCAGTGCCAGACACTTTAGTAGGCAGTGCTAGACAGACACTTCAGTAGGCAGTGCCAGACACTTCAGTAGGCAGTGCCAGACACTTCAGTAGGCAGTGCCAGACACTTCAGTAGGCAGTGCTAGACAGACACTTCAGTAGGCAGTGCTAGACAGACACTTCAGTAGGCAGTGCTAGACAGACACTTCAGTAGGCAGTGCCAGACACTTCAGTAGGCAGTGCCAGACACTTCAGTAGGCAGTGCTAGACAGACACTTCAGTAGGCAGTGCTAGACAGACACTTTAGTAGGCAGTGCCAGACACTTTAGTAGGCAGTGCCAGACACTTTAGTAGGCAGTGCCAGACACTTTAGTAGGCAGTGCTAGACAGACACTTCAGTAGGCAGTGCTAGACAGACACTTTAGTAGGCAGTGCCAGACACTTCAGTAGGCAGTGCCAGACACTTCAGTAGGCAGTGCCAGACACTTTAGTAGGCAGTGCCAGACACTTCAGTAGGCAGTGCCAGACACTTCAGTAGGCGGCGCCAGACACTTCAGTAGGCGGCGCCAGACACTTCAGTAGGCGGCGCCAGACACTTCAGTAGGCGGCGCCAGACACTTCAGTAGGCGGCACCAGACACTTCAGTAGGCAGTGCCAGACACTTTAGTAGGCAGTGCTAGACAGACACTTCAGTAGGCAGTGCCAGACACTTCAGTAGGCAGTGCCAGACACTTCAGTAGGCAGTGCCAGACACTTCAGTAGGCAGTGCCAGACACTTCAGTAGGCAGTGCCAGACACTTCAGTAGGCAGTGCTAGACAGACACTTCAGTAGGCAGTGCTAGACAGACACTTCAGTAGGCAGTGCCAGACACTTCAGTAGGCAGTGCTAGACAGACACTTCAGTAGGCAGTGCTAGACAGACACTTCAGTAGGCAGTGCTAGACAGACACTTCAGGCAGTGCCAGACACTTCAGTAGGCAGTGCCAGACACTTCAGTAGGCAGTGC
>JBBPBX010098648.1:0-12655 GCA_038048925.1 Garcialebias charrua | reverse complement strand
CTATTTATATGAAAACAATGTGTCTTCATCATTTTGTTTTGCTTTAAGTAATGAGCTTAACAAATAAACTGATA
The DNA here is from genome assembly GCA_038048925.1 of Garcialebias charrua. Classification (NCBI taxonomy): domain Eukaryota; kingdom Metazoa; phylum Chordata; class Actinopteri; order Cyprinodontiformes; family Rivulidae; genus Garcialebias; species Garcialebias charrua. Next base: position 12,581 of record JBBPBX010098648.1, on the reverse strand, counting down.
TAAAAAAATTAAAACAATTATTTAATGATTTTATAATAATAATGAATTCAATTTATAATGCACTTTTCATTAATAAAAATCTGCTGAGATTCTCCAGATTATCACAAAAGAAAAAGAAAATATTACATTTTCACAGGTTTTTTTTTTCTAGTTGATGAACGCATGGAAACATTTCCATCACTTTTCTTTTTTTTTCTTCAGTTCAGACCAGAATCCATTTATCAAACCACTTAATAATCCACAGGAAGCCAAACACAACCATTTGGCTCGCTCAGCTCCTGTCTGGATACCGCAATAATTTAAAGAGTTGTAAAAAAAAATTTAAAAAAACATTTGAATTGTTGTTAAACATAGATTCATGATGTGAAAATTATATTTAGTTAAAATCTGACGTGAAGTTGGACAGCAGAGGAACAGAAGAGGCCAGTTTTTCACACTCTTGGTGTTTTCTGTTGTTGCTGCTCATAGTGCTGGTGACGACTACCGTATTTTCCGGTCTATAAGTCGCACCTTTTTGCCTAATTTGCATGCCCTGTGACTAATAGAGAGGTGAGACTTGTTTATGCATTTTCCCACCTATTTTTAGACCAATTTTTGGCTCAGATATGACCGTTTTTCATTTTGGCAAAAAATGGTGCAGTGCCACTTTTGTCCGCTAGGGTACACCGACTGTTCCCACCTCATGTGTCCGACGGCAGGCTCCTCTGGTCGGACTGACTCTGTCGCAGCCCGGCCTCCTGCTCTGGAGCTCTGACACTTCCAGAGAGTCCACTGACCGTCTTCACCTCATGTGTCCGAAGGCAGCCTCCTCTGGTCGGACACATTCTGTCCCTGCCCGGCCTCCTGCTCTGGAGGTATGAAATACTGTTAGCTCAGTGTTTGTTAGCAAAATAGCTCATAAACCACATGGCGGATTTTCTTTAAACTTACAGAAAGTAATTATTTGATGGTCATTTACAAATTGTTAGCTGTTTGAATTGTTTGAGATAAAATTCAATGTTTTATGGGCATAAATGTGTCGTGGCTAGTTTCGTTGTTTTTCCGTGTTCATTTTAGCAAATAGCTCATAGAGCACACGGCAGATTTTCTTTAAACTTACAGAAAGTAATTATTTGGTGGTCATTTACAAACTGTTAGCTGTTGGAGTTGTTTGAGCTAAAATTCGATTTATTTATAATTTATTTTCGCAGTGCGCGACCGTTTGGAAGACGTCAAAGCAAAACAATTTAAATCCAGCAGATTTGACCATTACGTGAATTTATTAAGGAACGGTTAAGCTAAGACACATCTTTGCTATAATTTTCAGCAGACAAATAATTGTTTTTACCGTGTTAATCTTGTTAAAAGTCCTTCCGTGCATGCTTCTGTGGCCGCCATTTTCAGCAGGGCAAATGACGCGCTGACGCGTCACGTAGCGGTGACATATAATAGATGCGACTTAAATAAAGGTGCAAAATGTTTATGGATTTTTCCAATTTATTGCCAATAATTGGACAAAGCGACTTATAGAAAGGTGCGAGTTATCAGGTGGAAAATACGGTACATTAATTTAGACAGAAATCTGCGCGCTCCAGTTTTTTATCATCCTGCTATGTTTAAGCATGGAAAGCATGGAAAAATACCAGTATCCAACAAAGTTCAGTCGGATCATCTGGATGGTTTCTTTTGTTTTGTTGTCGTTGAGAAGTTTCGTCCTTCATCCAAAGGACTTTGTCAGTCCGAGGAGACAATAAACTCAGTCTCACAAGCAGCACACTCCCATACCAACCAGTTTGCTGGTGATAAGATGGTTTCTGGGGCCCACCCTCTCCCCTGTCGACTCCTCTGAGGCAGCCATAGCCAAAGTGGTTCAAAACATCAAAGTTCATGCGCAATAATCCATGTAAAAAAAATCAAGCAAAGTTCAGTCAGGTCATCTGGACGGTTTCTTTTTGTTGTTGTTGTTGAGACGTTGTTTTGTTGAAACATCTTAAAAAAAAAAAGTCCAGATGAGCAGACTGAACTTTGTTGGATTTTTTTTAATTTCCCCTGGATTATTGAGCATGAACTGTGACGTATCACCACCAGTATATATATATATTTTTTTTTTTTTCAATTTTTAAATGAAACAACGTCTCAGTGTAGCTGTCCAGCAGCGGCGTTTCATTACCCTGAACTGTGTGCAGCTCCAACACCGTGCATTAAACCACACGTATCACATTCCAACATAAAGCCCCCGATGTTGTTGTGGTAACGAGGTCTGAGTCACCGGGGCGAGGCCACGCCGCTGCACCGAACGCGTACCGTGACCCCATCAGTCACCGGCTCTTATTTCTAGCTCTAGCTCATTTTAAAGTGAAGCAATCATCTCGTTTCGTTTTATTCGCTGGTGCTTGTCTGACTCTGACCTTCCCCGTTCAGCCCGGAGAGACTTTCTCACTTTACACGGACGCCAGTCACAAATCAGCTGCGCGTCATTTTTTTCGGCTTGTTGAGCAACTTTTTCCAAAAGTTACAGAATAACGTGAAGGAACGGTTTGGATTTATATTTACAGTGAGAGCCTTCATTACTGAATAGAGCCTTTGTGTACATATCTGCGTGACCTTTGACCTCCTAATCGTCCCAGTCGTAATGCTCTGCGAGGCTCCACACTAAAACACTAAAACAGCATCTTATCTAACACATTCCAGCCTGTGTTCACATTGCATCTCCCAGATTATTACATTCAAACTGAGGCTCCGGACAAAGTTTGTAAACGTTCCCCTGAAAGTTTATCTTTGAGTTGGCAAACAGTAAATGTTAAAGCAATACACAAATATCATATTCATTCTGCAGCACCTTATCGTGTTCGCTTGGAAATCAGCCATTTGGGAGAGATGTTGTTTAATGTTTCATTTTCCCACGTTTGCCTGTTTGTAGCGAAGCGTCTTGCCGTGTTTTTGTTTGGAAACAGCAGAGATGAGCCGGTGTCTTCGCCATAGAAAGTCACAATGGAAATCTAAAAAAACAATACATTTGTTTGTTATAATAACATCAAAATAGCTCCCAGGCCATGCGCTGACCCTAGATTTGAAAGATTAGTTTAAGATGGGGGCAAAAACAAATAAATCCAAATATGGTCTCTGAGTCTCTATTTATTTTTTATTTTTTGGGAAAACAAAGGTTTTCTGACATAAAATGTCAAATGATCCGTGTATGTCAGGATCAGTTTTAATTTTAAGTTACGTTCTTTGTTTTCTTTCATTCGTCCCCGTTTTCCTTTCTGCTCCGTCAGCCTGCCACGCCCAGTTTACTCCTGTTCCCAGTTTCAATTAATCGCAACTGCAGCCACTCTTCTCATCGCCCCCCAAGTCCATGTCATCCCGTTTCACTCACCAGTCGAGCATTATTGGTTTATTTTTTGGACTTAAGTCATTTAAGATGAAGTATCTTTGATTCTGAGTCTCAGTCGGATATGAAAAACGACATTGCTGCTCTAAAAAGTTACTAAATTCCTTGACCTTGGCTGACATCATTCTGCAGGAAGTCAGTAAAATGGTTAAAATCACAATTCTTTCTCTGTTTCTTCAAAGGCTGGCTGTCCTTTACAGACTGTGAATGCATGATTCTTCCTAAAAGTACATGTTGAGAATGACTCTCAGCTACCACCACATCTATTTTTAGCTCAATCTCTCTAAAATTAGCTGAGTTATAATCATTTTTATTTTGAGTAATTTCAGTTACATTGGGGCAGGCATCTTCAATTGGATTGATTTTTAAAGTTAACTACTGTAGAGAAATTGCATTTCCTGCATGCGAAAATGCAGCGTGAGTGCTTATTACTGAAGAACTTGCTGAGAAACCGCAGAAATTTGCTAAAAGCATGCTGAAATGGAGTTGAAATGATAGAACAAGCTTAAATTAGCAGAAGGAAGCAGAAAGAAAACTAATTTGCTGAATTAAAAATAAAAAAAACTGAAAATTAGTTGAAAAGGCAAAAAAAAAGATCAAACTACCGTATTTTCCGGACTATAAGTCACACCTTTTTGCTTAATTTGCATGCCCTGCGACTTATAGAGAGGTGAGACTTGTTTATGGATTTTCCCCATATTTTTAGACCAATTTTTGGCTCAGATATGACCGTTTTTCCATTTTGGCAAAAATGGTGCAGTACCACCTTTGTCCGCTAGGGTACACCAACCGTTCCCACCTCATGTGTCCGACGAGAGCCTCCTCTGGTCGGATTCACTCTGTCGCAGCCCGGCCTCCTGCTCTGGAGGTATGAACTAGCTACTTCGCTGTTAGCTCAGTGTTTGTTAGCAAAATAGGTCAAGAACCACAGGACAGATTTTGATCAAACTTACAGAACGTAATCACTAGATGGATATTTACAACTGATTAGCTTTATGAGATGTTTGAGATAAAATTCGATGTTTTATAGACGTAAATGTGTTGGTTAGCTTATGATTTTTCCTTGTACGTTTGAGCAAATAGCTCATAAACCACACAGCAGATTTTTTTTTCAAACTTACAGAAAGTAATCACTAGATGTACATTTACAAACTGTTAGCTGTTGGAGTTATTTGAGATAAAATTCAATGTTTTATAGACGTAAATGTGTCGCGGTTAGCTTAGTTGTTTTTCCTTGTACTTTTTCAAAGCGAAAATTTTTAAATCCAGCAGATTTGACCATTACGTGAATTTATTAAGGAACGGCTAAGCTAGACACATGTTTGCTATAATTTTCAGCAGACAATTAATTGTTTTGACCGTGTTAATCTTGTTAAAAGTCCTTCCGTGCATGCTTCTGTGGTCGTCATTTTCAGCAGGGCAAATGACGCGCTGACGCCTCGCGTAGCGGTGACGCATAATAGATGCGACTTATATAAAGGTGCAACCTGTTTATAGATTTTTCCAATTTATTGACAATAATTGGACAAAGCGACTCATATAAAGGTGTGACCTATAGTCCAGAAAATACTGTAATCATGTTTAGCACAGAAACTCACAAACACAATGAAGAGGGAAAAGCTGGCTAACGTCTATTTTACACAAAACAGCAGAACGTTTCGTGTCAAGTCCCTCTTGAGGCTTCATGGTAAATGCATAATTTTATGTTTTATAGTTGTGTGAGAAATAAAATCAAAAACACAAAAATCCACCAACTATGTAGAACGCTCGTTTTATATTCCCTAACTTAACTACTGCAATAAAACAACCGAACCCTTTTTCTCCTTTCTTTCAGTGAGGAAGTCGGTGCCCACAGGGGGACACACAAAACCCTCTGAATGTTACGACTCGCAACAAATCATCGTTTTCCTGGACTTTTCTCCGCCTGCAGCTGCTGAGCCAAATCACTGGACTCGACCACATGTCAGACTTCAAGCTCACAGCTGAGTGGAGCAGGAGAAAAACGTTACATGAGCTGTTAGATGTTTCAATTGTGAACTCATTCATCGACTTCCTGGGCAGGTGTTCATTTTAAAACCTTTAACTGGTCCAAATGGTAGACCCATTTTAAAAATTAAACCTTCAGTTTTTCTCTACATTATTGCCCACCACTGAAAAGGCAATTATGTATTTGCTTGCATCTATGTGCTGTGTCAGCAAAATATTTTGTGAACTACAGGACAGATTTAAACTAAACTTTTTTTATTTTAATCATTGGATGTTCAACTAGATCTGACCCAATTCAAGATGGCCGCCATAGCTAAGCAATCATTGTGAACAAAAGAATGGCTTTCATTTGGTTCATTTATAAAGTGCCACGTCACAACTGAACTTATCTCAGGACACTGAACAGAAACATTCACATACGTTATAAATGCCAATTAGTAGAAATTGTCTATTTAAGGAGGGAAGCCAGAAGACTTGTTGAGTCTTCGCTTCATCACAGTCTCCCATCCTGAGCAAGCACAAAGACAACAGTGGAAAGGAAAAACTTGTTCAAAACAGGAATAAACCTCCAGCAGAACCAGGCTCAGGACAAGCAGCCATCTGCTTTGACCGGCTGCGTTTGAGAGGAACAGCAAGGAGGAATGGACACGGAATGGCAGGTCCAGATTAGAGGCGAGCAGGTGATCTGGTCCTCACTAGGCGGAAAGACAAAAAAACAAAACACACACATGTTAAAGATAGAAATAATTACAAATACATTGAGTCAGCATTTCTTTATTTGTCATTTGCACCGGATGTGATACATGTGGTGGAACAAAATTGTGTACACAGGGTCCCAGTTACATCCAAAAAAAGTATCAAATGTAAAAGAAAAACAGTAATACGATCTAAGATATGAACTAAGAAAAACATTAACTAAAAGTATTCTAAGCACTACTAGTACAAAAACTTAAACAATATGCTGCACAGCAGCATGAACATGGGTCTGTGTGCAGATGAGTACAAATGAACACGGCAGCATGAAATAAATCAGCAGCATGAAATAAATCGGCAGCATGAAATAAATCAGCAGCAACATGATGTGATTTTTTCACAGTGATTATTCTGGTTATTTATTCATGAGTCTAACAGCCTCAGGGTAGAAGCTGTTCTTCAGTCTAGAGGTTCTACACGTAATGCTTCTCAACCTCCTGCCTGAGGGAAGTGGGGGAAAAGTGTGCGTGTTGGGTGAGTGTGGTCCTTCATGATGCAGGTTGCTCTCTTCCTGCATCTGGAGGTGTAGGTGTCTGTGATGGTGGGGAGACTGACTCCAACATCTTCTGTGCAGCCTTCACCACTCTCTGCAAAGCTTTTCTTTCTGCAGCTGTGCAGCCTCCATGCCACACGTTGATGCTGGAGCACAGGATGCTCTCCACTGCACACCTGTAGAAGGAGGTGAGGACTGAGCTTCTCAGACAAGCTCGTCTCAGCCGTCTGCGGAAGTAGAGTCTCTGATGACCTTTTTTGATCAGGCTGGTGGTGTTGGTCCAGCTGAGGTTGTCTTTCAGGTGCACACCCAAGTACTTGTAGCTGGAGACCACTTCCACCGCACATCCTCCTATGTCCGGGGCAGGGGGATGTGTTCGCTTCTTCTGAAATCCACAGTTGTCTCCATCGTCTTCTTCTCATTGATATGAAGGTTGTTCTCTTTGCACCAGCTCTCCAGGTGTTCCACCTCCTGCCTGTAGCTGGACTCATCATTGTTTGTGATGTATATATACAGTACTCCCTCACTACTTAGCGGTTCATTTTTTGCGGACTCGCTCTATCGCGGTTTTTCAAAATAAAATTTGACATGACCCACAACTGGCTGATTGATAGATGAGCCACATGATCGGCATGGAATTTTTATTTAAAATAAATTATTTCAAATTATTTAGAACCTTCTGCACCTTTGTGCCATGCACAGCTGAAGAAAAAGCTTCCTCCTGCAGCCCACACTGCAGGATAAGCTTCCTGCTGCAGCTGATCAGCTGTTCTCATGCAGAGCAGCAAAGTGGGTGTGGCCAAGAGCACTTGCAGGCGACTGAGAGCATCAGAATCAGAATCAGTTTATCATTGCCATTGTCAAAGAATAAAATTCACTGACTAGGAACTTGCTTTGGCATAAAGGTGCAATAAAAAGAAGTAAAAATAGAATAAAAACACATGTACTGTACACACCAACCAATAAACACAATGCAGTACAGCACAATATTCACAATAATATTCAATAAATGGCAGTGACAAATGGTGCTAGAAGATAAATAATCAGAGGCAGAGCAAGGGAAATCATGTCACTCTGTGCTCTTTTAGAGTGTTTAGAGTTTAGAAACATTACTGTATTTAAAATATTGATTGTGTGGGAAGGGTTTACACCATATATTGTGACCGTAGGGAGCGCTGTCGCATTTTTACACCATACTTTGCAATATGTGATAAACACTATCATATTAAAGCTGCAGTATGTAGCTTTTTTTATGAACATATTTCTTCACTCTGTCACTACCTCCTGACAGACTGATGTTAGCCAGGTAATCTCTGAAAAAAAATTAAAAAAAATATTGTCCCCTTGCTTCTCCAGGTGGTAAATAAGCATTTCTAAAAAGAAAAGGTGACCCGCCATTTTCCAGCCAATAAAAACAGAGTTTGTAACCAGCCAATAAAAACAGAGCTTGAATTTGAATCAGCCAATAAAAACAGAGCTTGAATTTGAAATTCAACAGACCACAAGGGGGCAGAGCCACATATGGCTCTGAGGGGGAGGGATCAGAATGCTTTGCCTGTTGAAAATATTTCTAACTGCTGCAGTTCTACAGAAACTGCATACTGAACCTTTAACATGAACATATTACGCCCATTCTCCATAACCTTCATTGGCTTCCTGTCACCTACAGAATTCAGTACAAAACTGCTCTCATTACACACCAATGCTTACACGGAACTTCACCTGACTATCTAAAGGACATTCTTGTTCCAAACTCATCCACCCGGTCTCTACGGTCACAGAACAGTAATCTCCTTCACATTCCAAGAACCAAATTAAGGACCATGGGAGACCGGGCTTTCAGTGTGGCTGCCCCCTGCCTATGGAACTCTCTTCCTGACTGCCTGAGAGCTCCACAGTCACTGGTTGACTGGTTGCAGTCACTGGTTGACTGGTTGCAGAGCTGTGCAGAGCTGCAGAGCTGTGCGTTTTGCCGAGCACCGTGCTGCGCGCGGGCAGTTCACAGCAGAGCTCAGCGTGAAGCAGCGTGAAGCAGCGTGAAGCAGCGTGAAGCAGCGTGAAGCAGCATGAAGCTCCAACGTTTTCGCTCCAAATACTTGACATCATTTGAGCAGAAGCAGGGCGGAGCGTTTACCTACAGGACAAATTGAGGTCGCTGATTGGTCATTTGCTGACACGCCTACTGATTTCATTGACAGGTCGGGTGGGAGACAAAAAGGCAGAGGGCTGCGCAGCTTTGTTCTGTGTTTATATGTTAATAAAAACTTCTAAAAAATAAAATTAAAACAGGAAGCGCTGGTCCTTCAGCCCACACAGCAGACCAGCACACCAGAAAATATTTAGAACATCGCACAGCCACGTTGGACATGAGTTTAGTTCGCTCGTGACAAGTTCATTCATTCCTCCTCATCGGAGGAGGAAGCGAATGGTGACCGCTTCAAGCGATCACTTGACTTTTGGCAAAAAAACAAAAGAAAAGTTCAGATCGGTGATGGAGAAGAGGAATTTAATGCATTTGTGTCTCATACATAACAGTCTGCCGCCAGGCAGTTTATTGTGAGACAACGCGCGGGCGTGAGCGGTCGTAAAATTTGAGCATGGCGCGTTCACGCCCGTGTTCAAAGGCTTGTGCAGCGGCGCTCTCACGGCGTGGCGAGGCGCTCGGACAAACGCGGAGCTATGCCTGGCCCTTAAGAGCGGGTTGAAGACCTTTCTTTTTAAGCGAGCCTACTCTGCCTCCTCATGATTCTATCTTTGACCTTAGTTGATACTGTTATTGGTTTTACTTGTTTTATCACTTGTTTTATTTGACCTTTAATTTTGTTGCACTTTGAGATTTTCATTAATGAAAAGTGCGTTATAAATTAAATTCATTATTATTATTATATTCTGTGACCGTATATATTTTCATAATACCTGTACTCATGATATTATACATCAGAGACTCTACTTCCTCAGACGGCTGAGACGAGCTGGTCTGAGTAGCTCAGTCCTCACCTCCTTCTACAGGTGTGCAGTGGAGAGCATCCTGTGCTCCAGCATCAACGTGTGGCATGGAGGCTGCACAGCTGCAGAAAGAAAAGCACTGCAGAGAGTGGTGAAGGCTGCACAGAAGTCTGTTGGAGGCAGTCTCCCCACCATCACAGACATTTACACCTCCAGATGCAGGAAAAGAGCCACCTGCATCATGAAAGACCCCACTCATCCAGCACACACACTCTTTGCCCCACTCCCCTCAGGACGGAGGCTGAGAAGCATCAAATGTAGAACCACTAGACTGAGGAACAGCTTCTACCCTGAGGCTGTTAGACTCATGAATAAATAAATAATAAGAATAATCACTGCAAAATATCACAACATGCTGATGCTGATCTGTTTTCTTGTTGCTGTGTTCATCTGTGACCATCTGCTCATACAGACTCATGTTCGTGCTGCTGTTTATAATGATGTTTTTCTATTACATTAGTGCTTAGTGTATTTCTAGTTGATGTTCCTCCATAGTCAGATCCTAGATGTTATTAATGTTTTTCCTCTCACTTTTTGTTGTTGGATGTAACTGGGACCCTGTACAGTACATAATCTCTTTTTCATCACATGTACCACATGCGGTGCAAATGACAATAAAGACTCTCTGACTCTGACTCTGATATTAGTGATCAGATGTTACTTTTTATTCCTTAGAGGAAGTAGAGACTCTACAGAAGCAGTTTGGCTCAAGTATTCAATGTTTTTCTATAAGTTAAAGTGTGGTCACAATACATGATAAACACTATCATATTCTGTGACCGTTTATATTTCCATTATACTAATGATTTTAGAGGGCAGATGTTAATTTTTATTCTTTGGAAGAAGGAGGCTGACTCTCTCCTTCCTCCAAAGAATAAAATGTAATAAAATGTAAAATCTGATCAATAATATCATGACTATTATGGAAATATATAGATGGTCACAGAATATGATAATGTTTATCACATATTGCAAAGTATGATGTAAAAATGCGACAGCGCCCCCTACGGTCACAATATATGGTGGTCACAGAATTTGGTGTAGCACCTGTATGGACGGCGTGTAGTTCAGATTCCCTCTCCACCACCCCCGTTGACAAAAATCATGGCCAAGATGAGTGCCCTGCCATGGCAAATTATTTACAGGAAACTAGTTTATGTGTACGAAAAATGTGTTTTGGTTCACCATGGCAACAGAACTTTTATTGAGAGCTCGTAAATTTGAACATATTACACCCATTCTCCATAACCTCCATTGGCTTCCTGTCACCTACAGAATTCAGAACACACCAATGCTTACACGGAACTTCACCTGACTATCTAAAGGACATTCTTGCACCATATTCATCCACCCGGTCTCTACGATCACAGAACAGTAATCTACTTCACATTCCACAAACCAAATTAAGGACCATGGGAGACCGGGCATTCTGTGTGGCTGCCCCCCGCCTATGGAACTCCCTCCCTGACTACCTGAGAGCTCCACAGTCACTGGTTGACTTCAAAAACGGCTTAAAGACTTTTCTTTTTAAGCAAGCCTATTCTGCCTCCACATGATTTTATCTTTGATCTTGGTTGATATTATTATTGATTTTACTTGATTTTATCACTTGTTTTATTTATTTATTTATTTATTTATTTATTTATTTTTTTAAGCAGGCCTATTCTGCCTCCACATGATTCTGTTAGTTGATATTAATATTGAATTTACTTGATTTTATCACTTGTTTTATTTGTTGTAGCACTTTGAGATTTTTTTTAATGAAAAGTGCGGTATAAATTGAATTTATTATTATTATTATTATTAACTCGCAATGTCCTGCCTTTGTGATCACATGCCTTTGTGATGTCATTAATGATGTCACTGGGCCTTTGATTTTTTTTTTTAAACATTGTGTTGGTTCACCATGACAACAGAACTCCAATGTCCTGCCTTTGTGGTCACATGCTTTAATGACATCATTAGTGATTCATTAATGACATGACAACGGAACATACAACATCCTGCCTTTGAACTTTGTGACATCACTGTCCTAGTGATGCCACTGGTCCTTTGATCATTTTAGGTATATATATCTCTGACATAAAATAGTCAGGTCAGTTCAAAGAGGACGCAGAAAAAGTACCACAGTTTCTTTTTCTCCTTTCCGTTTGCTCGAAAAAAGCAAAAATGCCGTTTTTTGCTGTAGGTTTTATTCTTGGAGCCGCAGTTACTACAGGTGTTAGAGAAATTTTTAATTATTTCACAACACCGAATGAAGCAGAAGAACTTCCTTCTGTTTGCCAGGAATTTTCAGGCAGTCAAAGTACCCCTAAAGAAACCAAAGAAAAAGGGAGCTTAAGGGTGGAAGGCATATCTGAAGAACAAATTTTCAGACAGCCTTCAAGTCTGGAAGTGGATGTTGAAAAAAATGTCCCTAACGTAACGGTAAGAACTAAGAGAGTACGCATATCTGAACCACAAATTTGTGGAATACTTTTACATCAAGAAGAACTGGACAAAACCCCTGACATAACAGCAAAAACTTTGAGACAATGCATATCTGATGAACAAATGTGCAGAAAATGCTTCCGTCTTGAAGAATTGGATGATACAATTAAGATCTGTAAAGAATTGATGACTGTAACTACATGTGAAGAACAGATCTGCAGAAAATGGTCCAGTCTAGAAGAATTGGATGATACGAACAATATCAGGGAAAAAACTAAGAGATATGAAGCAGAAATTTGCAGAAAACGGTCAATTCTAGAAGCTGTTACAATCCAGATCAGTAAAAAAACTATAAGAGTATCCACAGCTGAAGAGGCAGTTGGCAGAAAACCTTTTATTGTACAAGAATTTGATACAAATTCCAACTTTTGTAACTGCTTAAACTCTTTCAACAACTGCTGGTTTAACTCATCGGTGCAATCTATTTTAAATCTCAACATTGTTCAAAGATTGCTTTCAAATGAAGATGCAGAAGACTTGAGT
>JBBPBX010098645.1:0-12655 GCA_038048925.1 Garcialebias charrua | reverse complement strand
GTTTGGTTTCATGTTGCTCCACTTCATTCACCCAGAGAGATGTTTGAAGGAGCACACACCTTTTATTAATTAAAGCTGCACAGGTGCAGTAAATTAAAAGTCACATGATGCATCTGAGCATCCAATACAAAACAAGCCTATAAAGAAAAACAAATTCAAACAAAATGAGAGCAATACAAAAACATTCATAATGTCAACACCCCCACTTGCTCACATTTTGGGTAACTCCCTCAGGCTCTTAATGTTTCAAACCTAAATAAATTCTTCATACACCAAACATAAACATTTCATACTTTTTCAACTTCATCTTGGTTGCTGGTTTGGTTAGTACGTCTGCAACCATATCGTTAGTTGGACAGTACTCCAGAAAAACTTTTCCTTCATTTACAGCTGATCTGATAAAATGATATTTAATATCAACATGCTTACACCTTTGCCTGTGTACAGGATTTTTGGCTAAGGCTATAGTACCCTGATTGTCCTCATAGATCTTAGCTAAATAATCCAGTCCATCCATGTCTTAAGTATAAGCATTCTTGTACAGTAGCAGCTAGTGTCATGTACTCTGCCTCACATGTAGATAGTGCTACAGTGGACTGTCTTTTGGTTTTCCATGAGACTAATGTAGTACTTCGTCCACGCAGTGCGTCTCGGCCTGGAAACTTTCATCAAACCTTCTGAACTTCCTAATGTCGGTGATGATGTGTGACGTTGCACCTGCGTCCACCATCAGACCTCTCCTCTTGATGTCATCCATTCGCGTGTCTGCGTCGCTCACCTGGAAAGCATACTCTCTGTTGCCATCCGTCTCTTCGGCCACTTTGCGTGCGTTGTCCCGGTGCTTTCTACGCCTGCAGGTTTCATTGCTGTGAGTGTTGTTCCTACAGTGACTGCACCACTGCTTCCGTTGGCAGGTTCTGCTTATGTGGCCTTTCATCCCACATTTAAAACACACGATCTCAGAACTTCCAGCCTCAGGATCATTTGTGCTTCTAGGTGAGAATTTTCTGCCAGAATGCACTTTAGCTTTCATCACATTGTCCTCAGATACACTCGCACGCATATTTTCAATGTCTTCAAAACTTCTCAGTTTTGTCTTAAACTCTGCGAAGGTCATTTTATCACCATCTTCACTTTGAGTGATATAAATAGCAAATGGTTTAAATGTCTCTGGAAGACCCTTCAGGGCCATGGCTATCAGAAGTCCGTCACTCAAATCCTCACCTGCACTTCTTAAAGCGGTGATTGCAGTCTCAGCTCTGATGATGTACTCCGTTACCGACTCACTGGGTGATTTCTGCAGTGAAGTCAGCTCAGTATACAGGTTGATCACTCTGGGTTTCCCTTTTCCGGCGTAATGTTCACGCAGGATTCCAAGCGCCGCACGCCCATCATCTGCTGCGTCATGCATGATAAGTGACAAACTCTTGTCATCCAAAAACTGAATGAGTTCTGCATACGCTTCAGCATTTTTCTTTGCGTCATCTTCTTCTTCTCCATCAGTAGGTCCTGTCAAGATTGTATCTTTAAGCCCTTGTAATCGGAGATGTCCTAGAAACTTAGTTTCCCATAATTTGTAGTTTTTCTCATCTCCATCAAAAAGAAGTCTTGACCATCGGCTGGCTGCCATTTCCTTTTCTCTTCTGTTCATTTTTCCAAACTGTTCAAACACTCTGGGCCCATAACCTGTTGACAGAGTTCACTTTGCTCTCAGCATTAAACGTGACGCTTGAACATGGTTTGGTTTCATGTTGCTCCACTTCATTCACCCAGAGAGATGTTTGAAGGAGCACACACCTTTTATTAATTAAAGCTGCACAGGTGCAGTAAATTAAAAGTCACATGATGCATCTGAGCATCCAATACAAAACAAGCCTATAAAGAAAAACAAATTCAAACAAAATGAGAGCAATACAAAAACATTCATAATGTCAACATTTTTAAAACCAGATGTGGAAATGGAGAATGCCTTGTTTGAATGTTGTATTGATTCTATAGATCAGTCTCCTACTTCCTGTTCCTCTATATCTCAGCTCTTCATTGCACAAATGACTAATGTAAATTTTGAATGGTCTCAAAACACTACTGTACTGTATAGTGATACACAATTTTTGTTCATTTGCCCCTTGTTTTTTCTTTTTCTTTTACAGAGCTTCCAGCAGTTGTGAAAAAAGTCTAAAGATGTGGCGATCGGATCTCAGCGTTGCTTCCATCCACTCAACACCAGCTGTACACTTGTTGCTCCACCCATCTCTGTTCAAGTGTTGTCTGACCCTGATGACATGGTAATTAACTGAATGCATGGATACTATATGTTATTGATCCATTTGGGAATCATTACAATACAATTTCTTTCTACATCTTTTGATTGCACATAAATGATAGATGAGAAGTGATATGATACCCCTTGATGGTATGCAATAAAGCTATAGAAAATATGCTTAGGCATATTCATTGCAAAGATGAATATATACTATAGATTTCCAAATACTGTACTGTAAATAAATGTTTAATCATTATTTGGTTAACAAGATCCATGTGTTTTGCAGGTGCCTGTTGTGCCGGATGTAGAAGTCCCAAGGCGAAAGGTGAAGTCTCTACGGACCAGCTCAGCCTTGCTGGTTGGAGATCTTGCAGTGCTCGTCTACGGGAGAGAGTTATTGGCCAATTGAAGTTTGACTGGGAGGCAATCGGGGGCTCATAAAGATGTGGAGTCAAAGCCTTTGGACAACACAAAGCTTGATACTTGGTGAGTATATAATTTAGGACAAAACTCATTCTAAAATACATTCCTAATGTTTTTTCTCGTTTTATGAACAAATTACTGTAATGTTCCATGCTCCTCACGGTTTATGATGCAGATTCTGATACAATCACCTAAAAATGCCATTCACTGATACCATATGGATTAGATTGGATTTGGTTATGTGCTCTATAATAATAAAAAAAAGTTTACATCCATCCATTTTCGTCCGCTTATCCGGGGTCGGGTCGCGGGGGTAGCAGCCTAAGTAGGGAGGCCCAGACTTCCCTCTCCCCAGCCACATGGAGCAGCTCCTCTGGGGGAATCCCAAGGCGTTCCCAGGCCAGCCGAGAAACATAGTCCCTCCAGCGTGTCCTGGGTCTTCCTCTGGGTCTCCTCCCGGTGGGACATGCCCGGAACACCTCACCAGGGAGGCGTCCAGGAGGCATCCTAACCAGATGCCCGAGCCACCTCAACTGGCTCCTCTCGATGTGGAGAAGCAGCGGCTCTACTCCGAGTCCCTCCCGGATGACTGAGCTTCTCACCCTATCTCTAAGGGAGAGTCCAGCCACCCTGCGGAGAAAACTCATTTCAGCCGCTTGTATCCGAGATCTTGTTCTTTCGGTCATAACCCAAAGCTCATGACCATAGATGAGGGTGGGAACGTAGATCGATCGGTAAATTGAGAGCTTTGCCTTTTGACTCAGCTCTCTCTTCACCACGACAGACCGGTACAGCGCCCGCTTCACTGCGGACGCTGCACCTATCCGCCTATCGATCTCACGCTCCAGTTTTCCCTCATTCGTGAACAAGACCCCGAGATACTTAAACTCCTCCACTTGGGGCAGGACCTCCGACCCGGAGAGGGCATGCTACCCTTTTCCGGCTCAAGACCATGGCCTCGGAAAAGTTTACAATCAAAGTTAAATGCAGGTTATGGGTATTATTCGTAGTTGTTAAATCAAAAATATCTGAGAGCATAACTTTTTTTTTTTAAAGGGAACCACAATTACTTTTAACATTAGACTTTAATTAATAAACTTTTATTTTAACTGTAAAACAATGACTGTAAAAATACTGTAGGGTGTTTAGTTTTGTAAATTTTTAAAGTATATTTTAACATGTGTATATTTTAACACATGAAAATATATTTTAAAAATGTACAAAACTAAACCACCCTACAGTATTTTTACAGTTAAAATAAAAGTTTATCAAATAAAGTCAAATGTTTAAAAGTAATTGTGGTTCCCTTTAATAATAAGTTATTGTTTATCACTCGTGAAACCTAGAGACATATTTTAAGGATATGTTTGATGTGAGAGTAATTACACTGATGATAGAATAACATAACATTGGAGTAATTTCTGTTTTTTTGGTGTGTTTTTTTTTTTTTCAGTCTACACCAAGCCAAAGTTCCCTGACACCACCATGCAAGATGTGCGAAGAGTCATAAGAAGAAGAAAAAAAGCAACATAAACAACTACCGGTGAACTTTTTTTTTTTCTTATCCCCCCCAAAGATGTGAAGATGCCTTCTGAAAAGGAAAGACTTCAGTTTCCAGTTGGAGACACTATTTTTGCTTTGTTTAAGCAAATGCACACATTTTTACATTGTGTTCTGGACTTTATGTTTACACCTTGAAATGCAAATGTGCACCTTTTCCTTTTCAATTTTTAAAACTTGGAAGGGATTCATTCAGGGACTGAGAGAAACGCAATTTCGGTCCTGTGTATGTCCTGTACAGTACATATTGCAGATCTGACAATAAAGTTGACTTTGACTTTGACTTTGACTTTGATTTTAATTGCTGCTGTTTTGTAAACTGTTTTTGAGCTGCACCTTAATTTTATATAAAAATATTGAAGTTCTCAAGACCTTGTTTTATGACTTTGTAAACACATCTTTCAGAATACTTTAAAAAATAATTTTTAGCATATACTGTAAATAGTATTGTGCAAGTATTGTTAAGCAAACTTACAAGTGTAACATAACAATTACAATGACAACATGGTATTAGTTTTAGAAATTCAAAAATTTAACTTAAATGATAAAATAAACTGTAAACTAGAAGTAAATAACAAGTGCATTGGAAGTATATGAAAAAGTGTACTAGTGGTATACTTTAAGTATACTGTAATAAACTAAAGTATGAACTAGAAGTATATAACAAGTGCATTTGGAGTATAAAGAAAAGTATACTAGTGTTATACTTTAAGTATACTTCAATAAACTAAAATATGAACTTGAAGTACACTGGAAGTCTAATTAAAAGTGTACTACTAGTATACTTTAAGTATACTTCAATAAACTAAAATATGAACTTGAAGTACACTATAAGTACATTGGAAGTCTAATAAAAAGTGTACTACTAGTATACTTTAAGTATACTTCAATAAACTAAAATATGAACTTGAAGTACACTATAAGTACATTGGAAGTCTAATAAAAAGTGTACTACTAGTATACTTTAAGTATACTTCAATAAACTAAAATATGAACTTGAAGTTGAAGGGATTTCAGTTTAAAGGTGTTCGGAAATGACCAGGCGTCTCTTGAGAAAAGTAAGGTTTATTGATTAAGACACAGGTTTAAAACAGGTTAAACAGAAAATGGGCATTAGGTCAATTCATGTGCACACGAACCAAGCTGCTGGATCGAACCTCTCGCCGTGAAGTCGTCCCAGGAATGCCTAAAGTCTCTTCTTGATACGTGATGTTATGTGGTACCATAAATTGTTTTGGGATACTGCTGTTGTCCCATTGGTTAAACCTGATAGTTGCCTTAGCAACGAGATTTATGATCCTGCTCAAGGTCTCTGCTTCCTGACCTTTATCAGTTTGTGTGCTTCTTTGTTTGTGCAAATTCAGAGGAGCAGTTCTAGATTTAAACGAGTTTTGCTTAAGTTTAAACAAGTTATTGTCCTGTGCACCTTGTGTGTGATTAACTAAGTGTGAGCCTGTGTATTGAGCATAACTAAATGTATTTCTGATGTGTGTGGTATACTAAAGATGTTTTTTGCTGCATGTGTGCCCTCCCCCTTGGAATGTGTTGTGTGCAGCTCTGGTTTGCTTCAAAGAGGTGGTCCGTGGGTTGAGGCCCTCTCCAGCAGCTCTGGTCCGTGAGATTAATACTGGCACACCTGAACATGTATAAACCGTTGTGGTTACATGAAACACATTTGTGAATAGAAACACATCTACTATAGGTTTGATCATGTGAATAATATAGGTTTAATCATAATAACGTGTATAACAGTGATTTATCCTTCATCTCCCTCTCTCGGCCTATCAAAGATAGGCCGCATCCACCAGCAGAACTCCAGGGGCCCCCGCAGAGGAACCCCTTCCCAACACACCAGCGAAGGAAAACCACCCATAACAAAAAATCAAAATTAAGTAATCAAACCACCAAAATCAACCAACCCTAGTCCAAACCTCCATCTGACTCCAAAACGAAACATCATCTAAACACAAAAACAATAATCAACCGTCGAAAGCCTTAGTGGCCTATTCTAACCAAGCCTAAAATGATAAATGCAGTTCCCCTCTTCGCTCCAACTCCCCAGCTGGGGTCCACCTCCGAGTTCCCCATCCACTCTACAGGTATCTGGACTCCGCCGAATACCTGAGAGCTCCTTCACCCAGCAGCGAACTGCGCCTGACCTCCATCTGACCCCAGAACCAACCATCCCGACTAACCCCAAACTGACTCCATCATTAAACCCGAAAAACAAGATGAAAACATGAAACCCCCTCCAAACAGCAAGATCATCAGAGAAATAATATAATTAGGACAAAAGCAACACTCTTCCATTCCACACTCAAACACTCCCCACTACTACAGGTATCTGTTGTCTGCCAAATACAGGTGAGTTTGTGCGGCAGGCGACGGTGTGGACCCCGCCTGCACCAAGGGAAACGCCGTCCCAAAATCCTCCATTTCCCTGGAAGCAATCATCCTCGAGATTTTTGCCCGTGCACAAGGTGTCACACACCCCATAAATAGGCAGAACAGAACCAGAATAGCTAGTGGCAAGGCCAAAATCTTGACCAACACCTGAGGCCATGATCCTCTCGTGAACCACGACAGTGCATGCCACAGCCCTGTATGCGCCTCCTCCGTCTGATGCTTCTGAAGCTCCCTCAGATGGCGCAGGGCCGCTGTCACCCTGACCTGTGGATCTGAAACAGACGCATCAGGTATAAAGGTACAGCAGGTGCCATTATTAATCACCTCACACACTCCATTAACAGATGCTTTAAACAAATCCAACAGCAAATTATGATGTAAAGACACAACATACATGGCCCACCGCTCTGCAGAGGTGGTCCCTAACGCCTGCACCGACTCATAAATGAACATCCCAAATTGGTAATCTAAAGCTTCCATGCGCAACAGGTGGTCCCCGACCTTCGACCCCGGGAAGAAGCCACGCTTCCATTCCACTGGGACCTCTGAACCCCAAGAAGACTCGAGCTGACTGACGTCAGAAGTCTTTGAATGTCCCACATAGTGAGAACCATTACTCAAAGACACCAGGTACGACCCCTCTGTAACCGCAACTGGTGCACAGCACCCAGTCCAGTTCACTGGCAAGGTCAGGAATACCTGATGTCCACACAGCCATGCCAAGTCCTCAACCGGATACGTACCATTGCTGCTAGGCACACTCATGAACTCCCTTCTCGGATGGTACACCGCCCTGCACCTCTCCTCAGGGAGGGACCCCACTACCACCTGATATGAGTCCTGATGATGGACGCGGTGCACACAGACAGGAAACTGTCCACTGGATGGCCATTCTACAAATTGAGCTAACACCATCGGGTGTGATAATGTACTCAATTTGCACCACTTAGGCTGACATTGCAGGTGCTCCATGTAGAATCCTCTGGAGCTCATCTGCAGAACACAAAATGACAACATCCGGTCAAGAGGTTTAATCTTCAATGTCCGCTGTGATTCCTCGACAGGGAGTGGGGTACAGATGTAAGAGTCAGACCTGTGGCGGCTTCTGGCCAAAAACTGCGCATACCTGTACCAAGAGTTCCTCTGAAAGACTTCAGAAAAATTCATCGATATATGACCAGCATCCTGTACCCGCGTCCATGTCCTCTGCATGAGGACATCTCTCTCACTCCTCTGATGAGGAGGTACAGGATGACAGCTTGGATGACCTGGTATCACACAGAAATATTCCAACAACAGAATAGTGGAAACTATAATCAATGACCCCACACCTGCAGCTACCATTAGCCTCTTCTGCCCCTCAGCCATGCTTGATATAGTTCGAAATTCTCTACAGTGTCAAACTTTGAACCCTGGAGTGTGATGAAACACAACAGAAACACAAATTACCCCCTTCTCAGTTAAATCTGCAGAACCTGAAAAAGAAAATACACATGAAAAGCAGTGTGGAAACCCAACCATCAAACGTATGCACAGTTTACAAAATCTTCTTCTTGTAATTTATAATTATTATAATTAATTTTTCTTTTAATCTTTATTATTCAGGAATCACTGGAACCGCACCTGTAAAAATACATCCTCAAAATGAATAAATCACTCACCCATTGAATTTTGAACCAGGAATATGAAAGTGGTCAAAAACCTCTAATATTTTATGATTTAACGCTGAACTTGAAAAATGTAACTCCAAACCCTTGAAAGTTAGACCTGGAAACGATGTGTTGTTCTGCTGAATTCTAATTTTAAATATAAGTAAGTCTAATTGATAAAAGTTAAAAGTTAAAGTGTAGCAGCAAATTATTGACCTAAACCAATTCTAAGATAAGAAATGGTCATTAATTTTATATTAAAGGTGAAATCAAATATCTAATCCTAAATGTGTGACCTTTACACTGTATGATTTAAAATTTAAAGTTTAAAACATTGATGATTCAATAATGCAAAATGGAAACACCTGTAAAGTTTAAAACACTGTGTCAGTCTTTCTGAATCGATTTAACTCTGCTTTCTGTTCTCCTCAGGATTTTGTTGGCAACTGCACTCTTCGGAAGCCACGAGGACGTTGAATCGCCACCACCCCGTTGTTTTGGGCTGCAAATCGCTATTGATTAAGCCAGGTGGGCTGTGTTCAATACCCCGTTCCCCTGGCGAGCAAGATGCCTCGACCCAAAAAGGATGGCAGGCCCCCCTCCTCTTCAGGCCCTCTTGCTGTGCTCTGCCGTTTTAAGCTGCTGGTTCTTCCCTCTCAAGGCAATAGAGCAGGCCGGCCGGACCAGGGGGAACTTACTTCCCTATCGTTCTGGTTGGCTTTTCAAAGGCAAGAACAAAGGTGCTTCTCAAGATGACTTCCCACAGCGAGAAGACAGGTGTACGCAGAATGCTTCTTCACCCACTCGACCCAGAACACCACGTGAACAGATGACTTCCACGGCAGAGGAAGTGAAACGATGAAAAGATGTGACCCACACCTTCCTCGAATTCGATCTCAAGGATGAAGATCCTGGACAGCCCACCGCTTTTGTGGACCACTCCCTCCAGGTGCAAAGCCGACCCTCTCAGCTGTGCGGCTCCGATAAAGCTGGCTCCCTCGATGTGATGAGCTTTGAAACCCCTTTTCCGGACCCCTCTCTGGCCGTGGCTCTCCCTCTCTGGCGAGGAGCTAGTGATGTTTGCCTCGACAGCTCAGCTGTGCTCACCTCCCCTTGGCTCAGGCCACTCTTTTCTAGAGGCCACACAGGTGTCAGTGGATCCTCTGGCCACGTTCAGGCTTTGCACTCTCAGGTGTAACGGATTCAAGAATCTGTAGATGGAAGCTGGACAAACAACTATTAGTCTCTCAAAATACATCATATGCGACATTACAACAACCCTTGTCCCCTATCTACAAGTGCCCTCAGCCCTATCGGCCATTTTATAAAGCCCCAGGTAAATTAATTTTAGTCTGTGCACAGATTACAGCCAATTTTTCAAAAATATACTAACATGTTGAGGCCTAACGTATTTCTAACATTCCCTAGACTTGCATTGCTAAAATGTGTACCATTATCTGATCTAATTTTACAGGAAACCCATGACATGGAATGTAACAATTGATTAAAAAAAATTTTTGGACCGGTTTGTCGTCTTCTCTTTTAAATATTTATTTTTATTTTCAGCCTCTTGTCAGCCGGTGAGCGCGGCACACCAACCATAAATTTCTGAACCTTTCACCGGTTCGAGCATGTCTGTACGACCAATTATTATCTCATGACCCGGTGTCATCATGGTCGAAAATTCCTATTTCGCGCGACCTCCTCGTCCGTTGAGTCGATCACGCAATGCACATCGTCCGACTTGGAGTCTCACGCAATGAATGCACGGCGCAATGTTCTGATCAGAAAATTTAAATGTGTGTGTGTCACCAGCTGAAATCCCCTTCAGCTGGTGTGCTCCACACTCTCGAGTTGCTGCTCCTCAAAATCTTCTTCTTTTCCACCTTCTGGATGGTCCACACTCCACCTGCTTCACTCCAACTCCATGGTCCTGTTTTCAGGATCTCTCTTCAGGAGCCGCCACTGCCTTCTGGTGCTGGGCCCACATTTTGCTTCCAATTGACGTTTCCTGATGTTCCTTTTGCTTCCAACTCAGCCAAACAGTCACATTGTCATCGTTTAGTGAGTCTCGGAGTGGTGGTCACGTCCAGAGGTGGTACCAATTCTCATGTCTGCCTCACTCGTCTCCCTGTGCTGTTCACAACCCTCTCTGGTCCTCTGAATGAGCTTAGTTTGTGCTGCCCCCAAAGTTCACACATAGCCCTGCCTTCGCCCTCTGCGCTGACTGTGTTCCTTTTTCCGCTTCAAACCTACCATCGCGTCCAAAACACTGATCTGTCTGAAGCCCCTCACCAAACCAGCACTATCGCTGCTCCGCTTTTCTGTCCACAATAACCATTTTTCTCACTGACCACCACGTGCTCCTTCTGTATTTTCCTAATTTATTGATCTCGTTGTACCCACCAGACTCCTGCCAATGCCTCCCCTCGAGGAGAAATGCCATTAAATATTTAACCTTTAAACCTAATATGAATAATTGAGGTGACACCAATTTCACCTGTGAAGATATTCACAAACTCATTTTCCTGTAGGCCTCGGGATGAGAGCCTTGTTATCTTGTTTTAGAGCCTACTGGGATGGGGAGAAGCAGACAAACAGAACTCACCGTCCAGTATTAATCCATTAATCATGTGGCCTGCGGTGGCCTGTTCTATGTGTCATCATTAAATAATGCACTTTACGTTTGGCCCTGAGACTGAGGCCCCAATGTGACCCCACCGATTCGAATGGGAGGCCGACGCCTTCACGGGTTGCTGGAATGAGTGACTCGTGACAGCTGTTTCACATGCTCATGCTCTGATCGTGTGAATTTGTCCATTTGTCCAGCTTAGGTCAGCTCCAGTGTCCCGCCCCTTTTTTCTGGGTGGCTTTCTCTGCAGGATGCCCCAAGTCCTGACTTCACTTGATTTCACGTTGTGTTTGCTGACTTTGACATCTGTTTGTGTCCTGGACTGTTGTTTTGTTCAGGTCGTAGCCTTGAACTATGGTTGAGGAAGTTCATGGACATTCTGGTGTTTGAATGACAGTTCTTTGCTTTTTCCTTCAACTGTCTTTGTGTCCATTCATGAGTGAGAGGTCTCGCTCCCACTTCCTGTCCGCTGTCGCTCTCAGAGTCAAAATGAACCATGTAGACGTCAACTTTATGCATTCAAATCCAATGGAGCCATCACTGTTCCCCCAATCTCCTGACAAACGAAAAGTTTCGTGCATTTTGGTTGAATCCTAGCTCATGGCAAATTACATTATGCGTGTGGTAATAAAGAAATCTGCCTGTCTCTTGCTCCATTCCCACCAGCTTTGTGCTGTTAGGCTGTGAAAGAAAAACAAATTAATCTAACGCCCATATATTATTAAACCAAAATTCAAAAGCTATATTTGTTTCATTCGGCATTTGTCTCCAACCAAAACACATCTCGCAGGGTCTGGTCTGCACAACGGGTTTTTTCACCTCTAATCTAAAGTCCAAAAGCAGAAAAAATAAATTTACATCAACTTTAAAGTTCACTGAACCTCAACCCGAAACTGTCTCACTTCTCTCTAGAACTCTCGTGTTTGCCTAATTGGTGAATTGCTGACCTCTTAAAATTTCCAAAATAAGTTTTTTTGCTCTATGGCTGATTTCAAGATAAATGTTTAATCTCGCCTCACCTTCCTCATCTTCTCTCTGATACTTCCACAACCCCTCTCTGTGGCCCCCCTTCTCTCCTCTTGGGGCCTGAACTCGCTCCCTCCATCTCCTGCCTCCTGTCTTCTTCTCAACTTCCTTGTGTACTTTTCTGTCTCAACTTCCTGTTTGCTCCTTCATCCACTTGCTTTTCACTTTCTGGGTCACCTCATCCCTCTCTGTCTTTGCCTTCCTCCACATATCTCCTGATATGAATCTCTTCCATTGCTCCTCATTTCTGGCTGCTCCTCTGACACCCCAAATACTTCTCTGACACCTCCCCACTTCCTCTGTCTGACCGACTTCCTGTTTCCTTACTTCTGTTTTCTCCCTTTCTTTTACTGTCTCCTGACACATTATCACCTCACCCTTTCTCCTGACTTTCTCACTCCTTCAGTTTCTGCAACTTGCTTCAACCTCCTGTAGGTGGCGCTGTTTGACTGCTCTTTTTCCTGTCACCAGCTGCTCTAAATTTTCTTTTAAATTGAACTGTTTTCTGTGTTCCCTAATTCCTGCACACTGTCCGCAATTAGGAACAATTCTTCAAGAAGGTCAATCTGTTTCAGCTCTTCATCATATTTCCTAATTAATTGTTGATACTGTGTTACCGTGGTGCAATGTAGTGCTATCTCAGTCCCAATTTCATAAAGCGTTTGTTTGTGTTGTTTAAATCTGATTAGAACCAAA
>JBBPBX010098644.1:0-12656 GCA_038048925.1 Garcialebias charrua | reverse complement strand
TTTACGCTGCAAAGTACTAATACATTATTTTAATCCAAGAGCAAATTAAGGTGACGTTCACAAATTTATTGTTGCAAAATAAGTTTTTCACAAAACACATTTGTTTTGAGGAATTGCATTTACCTATATGTTGCTGGAGTTTGGACATCTAACCATGACCGCATTTGTACGTCGATATGAACGTCAGACTTGGATGTCATATAGACTGGTTCACAGTTAATCTTATATGACTATAAACTTGCAGTTAGACAATTTATTTATTAAGAATGTTGTTTTTTTAATACCATTTTCAATGCATTTCCTCTGTAGTGATACACCTAACCTCGTGTATTTTAGGCTTGACCTTCAAGTACACCTCTCTGCATCTCTTTGGAACTTTCTCTGGTTCTTAGGGTTCAAAAGTGTGTATCGTCGGACGTTTCGGCTTTTTACTGTGCCTTCTTCAGCAACCACACTTATTAAATTCTGCTTCTTCAGCTTTTCAGTCTTAAATTCTTCATTTCAAATGAGCTGTTTCCCCTCTGGTACATCATGACAAAATGACTTGTGCTCTGTCACTCCTGGTTTATATACAGATTCTAGGCCACGCCCCCGGTAGAGAGGCCATCAGCTTGCACATGGTTTCTACCGGAGTATTCCAAAATAGGTTAGGTTCAGAAAGGTCAAGATTTAGGCGTCATTACCCTAAATTGGGTTATTGAGCTCTTTACCGGAGTGAATCCCGGCAATCAGGCCTTTTATTCATCATCACCTGGTTAAGTTTAGAATGGGCCAAGATTAGGCTTAGGTAAATTAGGTTTTGTAGCCGGTGGACTGGGGCCGTTAGAGAGGAAAGGACAGAGTGTCTGGATCGGATTAGAACGGCACTGGCAGGGTTAGGTTCAGAAAATGAAGCCCACGCGGCCGGTAGGCCGCGGGGGTCTTCATGTGTCAGGGATCACACGGCCATCACGTGACAGCCAAGGGTCCCCAAGTGCACTGGCACGTCCAGCGTTGACCCATAGCTAAGTCCCCCCTCCCCTTCAGACACCCAGAGTAATGCTGTGTTTATTTTGTAGTTTAAAGTTGAAGTCATCTTTGTTTCTTTTGTTCTTAAGGAGGGTCATAAATTAAAGGGTTAAACTGTTAGAAGTCCCTTATCACTGTTCTTGCTGGCTTTGCCTTTCTCTGGTTCTTAGGGTTCAAAAGTGTGTATCGTCGGACGTTTCGGCTTTTTACTGTGCCTTCTTCAGCAACCACACTTATTAAATTCTGCTTCTTCAGCTTTTCAGTCTTAAATTCTTCATTTCAAATGAGCTGTTTCCCCTCTGGTACATCATGACAAAATGACTTGTGCTCTGTCACTCCTGGTTTATATACAGATTCTAGGCCACGCCCCCGGTAGAGAGGCCATCAGCTTGCACATGGTTTCTACCGGAGTATTCCAAAATAGGTTAGGTTCAGAAAGGTCAAGATTTAGGCGTCATTACCCTAAATTGGGTTATTGAGCTCTTTACCGGAGTGAATCCCGGCAATCAGGCCTTTTATTCATCATCACCTGGTTAAGTTTAGAATGGGCCAAGATTAGGCTTAGGTAAATTAGGTTTTGTAGCCGGTGGACTGGGGCCGTTAGAGAGGAAAGGACAGAGTGTCTGGATCGGATTAGAACGGCACTGGCAGGGTTAGGTTCAGAAAATGAAGCCCACGCGGCCGGTAGGCCGCGGGGGTCTTCATGTGTCAGGGATCACACGGCCATCACGTGACAGCCAAGGGTCCCCAAGTGCACTGGCACGTCCAGCGTTGACCCATAGCTAAGTCCCCCCTCCCCTTCAGACACCCAGAGTAATGCTGTGTTTATTTTGTAGTTTAAAGTTGAAGTCATCTTTGTTTCTTTTGTTCTTAAGGAGGGTCATAAATTAAAGGGTTAAACTGTTAGAAGTCCCTTATCACTGTTCTTGCTGGCTTTGCCTTTCTCTGGTTCTTAGGGTTCAAAAGTGTGTATCGTCGGACGTTTCGGCTTTTTACTGTGCCTTCTTCAGCAACCACACTTATTAAATTCTGCTTCTTCAGCTTTTCAGTCTTAAATTCTTCATTTCAAATGAGCTGTTTCCCCTCTGGTACATCATGACAAAATGACTTGTGCTCTGTCACTCCTGGTTTATATACAGATTCTAGGCCACGCCCCCGGTAGAGAGGCCATCAGCTTGCACATGGTTTCTACCGGAGTATTCCAAAATAGGTTAGGTTCAGAAAGGTCAAGATTTAGGCGTCATTACCCTAAATTGGGTTATTGAGCTCTTTACCGGAGTGAATCCCGGCAATCAGGCCTTTTATTCATCATCACCTGGTTAAGTTTAGAATGGGCCAAGATTAGGCTTAGGTAAATTAGGTTTTGTAGCCGGTGGACTGGGGCCGTTAGAGAGGAAAGGACAGAGTGTCTGGATCGGATTAGAACGGCACTGGCAGGGTTAGGTTCAGAAAATGAAGCCCACGCGGCCGGTAGGCCGCGGGGGTCTTCATGTGTCAGGGATCACACGGCCATCACGTGACAGCCAAGGGTCCCCAAGTGCACTGGCACGTCCAGCGTTGACCCATAGCTAAGTCCCCCCTCCCCTTCAGACACCCAGAGTAATGCTGTGTTTATTTTGTAGTTTAAAGTTGAAGTCATCTTTGTTTCTTTTGTTCTTAAGGAGGGTCATAAATTAAAGGGTTAAACTGTTAGAAGTCCCTTATCACTGTTCTTGCTGGCTTTGCCTTTCTCTGGTTCTTAGGGTTCAAAAGTGTGTATCGTCGGACGTTTCGGCTTTTTACTGTGCCTTCTTCAGCAACCACACTTATTAAATTCTGCTTCTTCAGCTTTTCAGTCTTAAATTCTTCATTTCAAATGAGCTGTTTCCCCTCTGGTACATCATGACAAAATGACTTGTGCTCTGTCACTCCTGGTTTATATACAGATTCTAGGCCACGCCCCCGGTAGAGAGGCCATCAGCTTGCACATGGTTTCTACCGGAGTATTCCAAAATAGGTTAGGTTCAGAAAGGTCAAGATTTAGGCGTCATTACCCTAAATTGGGTTATTGAGCTCTTTACCGGAGTGAATCCCGGCAATCAGGCCTTTTATTCATCATCACCTGGTTAAGTTTAGAATGGGCCAAGATTAGGCTTAGGTAAATTAGGTTTTGTAGCCGGTGGACTGGGGCCGTTAGAGAGGAAAGGACAGAGTGTCTGGATCGGATTAGAACGGCACTGGCAGGGTTAGGTTTAGAAAATGAAGCCCACGCGGCCGGTAGGCCGCGGGGGTCTTCATGTGTCAGGGATCACACGGCCATCACGTGACAGCCAAGGGTCCCCAAGTGCACTGGCACGTCCAGCGTTGACCCATAGCTAAGTCCCCCCTCCCCTTCAGACACCCAGAGTAATGCTGTGTTTATTTTGTAGTTTAAAGTTGAAGTCATCTTTGTTTCTTTTGTTCTTAAGGAGGGTCATAAATTAAAGGGTTAAACTGTTAGAAGTCCCTTATCACTGTTCTTGCTGGCTTTGCCTTTCTCTGGTTCTTAGGGTTCAAAAGTGTGTATCGTCGGACGTTTCGGCTTTTTACTGTGCCTTCTTCAGCAACCACACTTATTAAATTCTGCTTCTTCAGCTTTTCAGTCTTAAATTCTTCATTTCAAATGAGCTGTTTCCCCTCTGGTACATCATGACAAAATGACTTGTGCTCTGTCACTCCTGGTTTATATACAGATTCTAGGCCACGCCCCCGGTAGAGAGGCCATCAGCTTGCACATGGTTTCTACCGGAGTATTCCAAAATAGGTTAGGTTCAGAAAGGTCAAGATTTAGGCGTCATTACCCTAAATTGGGTTATTGAGCTCTTTACCGGAGTGAATCCCGGCAATCAGGCCTTTTATTCATTACCCTAAATTGGGTTATTGAGCTCTTTACCGGAGTGAATCCCGGCAATCAGGCCTTTTATTCATCATCACCTGGTTAAGTTTAGAATGGGCCAAGATTAGGCTTAGGTAAATTAGGTTTTGTAGCCGGTGGACTGGGGCCGTTAGAGAGGAAAGGACAGAGTGTCTGGATCGGATTAGAACGGCACTGGCAGGGTTAGGTTTCGAAAATGAAGCCCACGCGGCCGGTAGGCCGCGGGGGTCTTCATGTGTCAGGGATCACACGGCCATCATGTGACAGCCAAGGGTCCCCAAGTGCACTGGCACGTCCAGCGTTGACCCATAGCTAAGTCCCCCCTCCCCTTCAGACACCCAGAGTAATGCTGTGTTTATTTTGTAGTTTAAAGTTGAAGTCATCTTTGTTTCTTTTGTTCTTAAGGAGGGTCATAAATTAAAGGGTTAAACTGTTAGAAGTCCCTTATCATTGTTCTTGCTGGCTTTGCCTTTCTCTGGTTCTTAGGGTTCAAAAGTGTGTATCGTCGGACGTTTCGGCTTTTTACTGTGCCTTCTTCAGCAACCACACTTATTAAATTCTGCTTCTTCAGCTTTTCAGTCTTAAATTCTTCATTTCAAATGAGCTGTTTCCCCTCTGGTACATCATGACAAAATGACTTGTGCTCTGTCACTCCTGGTTTATATACAGATTCTAGGCCACGCCCCCGGTAGAGAGGCCATCAGCTTGCACATGGTTTCTACCGGAGTATTCCAAAATAGGTTAGGTTCAGAAAGGTCAAGATTTAGGCGTCATTACCCTAAATTGGGTTATTGAGCTCTTTACCGGAGTGAATCCCGGCAATCAGGCCTTTTATTCATCATCACCTGGTTAAGTTTAGAATGGGCCAAGATTAGGCTTAGGTAAATTAGGTTTTGTAGCCGGTGGACTGGGGCCGTTAGAGAGGAAAGGACAGAGTGTCTGGATCGGATTAGAACGGCACTGGCAGGGTTAGGTTTCGAAAATGAAGCCCACGCGGCCGGTAGGCCGCGGGGGTCTTCATGTGTCAGGGATCACACGGCCATCATGTGACAGCCAAGGGTCCCCAAGTGCACTGGCACGTCCAGCGTTGACCCATAGCTAAGTCCCCCCTCCCCTTCAGACACC
Organism: Garcialebias charrua; assembly: GCA_038048925.1. Taxonomy (NCBI): domain Eukaryota; kingdom Metazoa; phylum Chordata; class Actinopteri; order Cyprinodontiformes; family Rivulidae; genus Garcialebias; species Garcialebias charrua. The sequence continues at coordinate 7,630 of JBBPBX010098644.1, read as the reverse complement.
CAGAGTAATGCTGTGTTTATTTTGTAGTTTAAAGTTGAAGTCATCTTTGTTTCTTTTGTTCTTAAGGAGGGTCATAAATTAAAGGGTTAAACTGTTAGAAGTCCCTTATCATTGTTCTTGCTGGCTTTGCCTTTCTCTGGTTCTTAGGGTTCAAAAGTGTGTATCGTCGGACGTTTCGGCTTTTTACTGTGCCTTCTTCAGCAACCACACTTATTAAATTCTGCTTCTTCAGCTTTTCAGTCTTAAATTCTTCATTTCAAATGAGCTGTTTCCCCTCTGGTACATCATGACAAAATGACTTGTGCTCTGTCACTCCTGGTTTATATACAGATTCTAGGCCACGCCCCCGGTAGAGAGGCCATCAGCTTGCACATGGTTTCTACCGGAGTATTCCAAAATAGGTTAGGTTCAGAAAGGTCAAGATTTAGGCGTCATTACCCTAAATTGGGTTATTGAGCTCTTTACCGGAGTGAATCCCGGCAATCAGGCCTTTTATTCATCATCACCTGGTTAAGTTTAGAATGGGCCAAGATTAGGCTTAGGTAAATTAGGTTTTGTAGCCGGTGGACTGGGGCCGTTAGAGAGGAAAGGACAGAGTGTCTGGATCGGATTAGAACGGCACTGGCAGGGTTAGGTTTAGAAAATGAAGCCCACGCGGCCGGTAGGCCGCGGGGGTCTTCATGTGTCAGGGATCACACGGCCATCACGTGACAGCCAAGGGTCCCCAAGTGCACTGGCACGTCCAGCGTTGACCCATAGCTAAGTCCCCCCTCCCCTTCAGACACCCAGAGTAATGCTGTGTTTATTTTGTAGTTTAAAGTTGAAGTCATCTTTGTTTCTTTTGTTCTTAAGGAGGGTCATAAATTAAAGGGTTAAACTGTTAGAAGTCCCTTATCATTGTTCTTGCTGGCTTTGCCTTTCTCTGGTTCTTAGGGTTCAAAAGTGTGTATCGTCGGACGTTTCGGCTTTTTACTGTGCCTTCTTCAGCAACCACACTTATTAAATTCTGCTTCTTCAGCTTTTCAGTCTTAAATTCTTCATTTCAAATGAGCTGTTTCCCCTCTGGTACATCATGACAAAATGACTTGTGCTCTGTCACTCCTGGTTTATATACAGATTCTAGGCCACGCCCCCGGTAGAGAGGCCATCAGCTTGCACATGGTTTCTACCGGAGTATTCCAAAATAGGTTAGGTTCAGAAAGGTCAAGATTTAGGCGTCATTACCCTAAATTGGGTTATTGAGCTCTTTACCGGAGTGAATCCCGGCAATCAGGCCTTTTATTCATCATCACCTGGTTAAGTTTAGAATGGGCCAAGATTAGGCTTAGGTAGATTAGGTTTTGTAGCCGGTGGACTGGGGCCGTTAGAGAGGAAGGGACAGAGTGTCTGGATCGGTTTAGAACGGCACTGGCGGGTTAGGTTTAGAGTATGAAGCCCACGCGGCCGGAGGCCGCGGGGGTCTTCATGTGTCAGGGACCACAAGGCCATCACGTGACAGCCAAGGGTCCCCAAAGTGCACTGGCACGTCCAGCGTTGATCCATAGCTAAGCCCCCCTCCCCTTCAGACACTCAGAGTAATGCTGTGTTTAATTTGTCTTTTGTTCTTAAGGAGGGTCATCTGCTTAATAAATTGGAGGGCTGGCTTTGCCTTTCTCTGGTTCTTTAGGGTTCAAAAGTGTGTATCGTCGGACGTTTCGGCTTTTTACTGTGCCTTCTTCAGCAACCACACTTATTAAATTCTGCTTCTTCAGCTTTTCAGAGTCTTAAATTCTGCATTTCAAATGAGCTGTTTCCCCTCTGGTACATCATGACAAAATGACTTGTGCTCTGTCACTCCTGGTTTATATACAGATTCTAGGCCACGCCCCCGGTAGAGAGGCCATCAGCTTGCACATGGTTTCTACCGGAGTATTCCAAAATAGGTTAGGTTCAGAAAGGTCAAGATTTAGGCGTCATTACCCTAAATTGGGTTATTGAGCTCTTTACCGGAGTGAATCCCGGCAATCAGGCCTTTTATTCATCATCACCTGGTTAAGTTTAGAATGGGCCAAGATTAGGCTTAGGTAGATTAGGTTTTGTAGCCGGTGGACTGAGGCCGTTAGAGAGGAAGGGACAGAGTGTCTGGATCGGTTTAGAACGGCACTGGCGGGTTAGGATTAGAGTATGAAGCCCACGCGGCCAAAGGCCGCGGGGGTCTTCATGTGTCAGGGACCACAAGGCCATCACGTGACAGCCAAGGGTCCCCAAAGTGCACTGGCACGTCCAGCGTTGATCCATAGCTAAGCCCCCCTCCCCTTCAGACACTCAGAGTAATGCTGTGTTTAATTTGTCTTTTGTTCTTAAGGAGGGTCATCTGCTTAATAAATTGGAGGGCTGGCTTTGCCTTTCTCTGGTTCTTTAGGGTTCAAAAGTGTGTATCGTCGGACGTTTCGGCTTTTTACTGTGCCTTCTTCAGCAACCACACTTATTAAATTCTGCTTCTTCAGCTTTTCAGAGTCTTAAATTCTGCATTTCAAATGAGCTGTTTCCCCTCTGGTACATCATGACAAAATGACTTGTGCTCTGTCACTCCTGGTTTATATACAGATTCTAGGCCACGCCCCCGGTAGAGAGGCCATCAGCTTGCACATGGCTTCTACCGGAGTATTCCAAAATAGGGCTAGGGAATGTCTAGCCATTGGCTCATACATTCAATGTTAAAGCCACTCAAACGAAATGATCCGGGCACATGTCCGTCAAAATGCCACAACGAAGCCCGATGATGGAGTGCCGAGCCTGGATACAGATGATCTGGCGAGTCGGTGGTCCTACGGAGGATCCGTGCAATGGTCAGGGGGGCTCCGTGGTTCTTTAACCAGGGAGGGGGCCACTCACGCAGGCTAAGGGTGGTCGGTGCGCCCCGGGGGGGGCTCCCTGACGGTTCACCAAGGTGGGGGCACAGAGTTAGGGGAAGCCTGGTCCGTGCGCACCAGGGAGGGCTCCCTGGTTCTTTAACCAGGGAGGGGGCCACTCAGGCAGGCTAAGGGTGCCTGACCGACCCCCCTATGGCACTATGTCCTGGCTACAGATCATCCACGAGCACTCTGGAGCTCCACAACCCAGCCAGGAGGCACCAAGTCCCGGCTACACCTGATCCACGAGCACTCTGGAGCTCCACAACCCAGCCAGGAGGCACCAAGTCCCGGCTACACCTGATCCACGAGCACTCTGGAGCTCCACAACCCAGCCAGGAGGCACCAAGTCCCGGCTACACCTGATCCACGAGCACTCTGGAGCTCCACAACCCAGCCAGGAGGCACCAAGTCCCGGCTACACCTGATCCACGAGCACTCTGGAGCTCCACAACCGCCTGGAGCCATGAGGAAGCACTTGGTCCTGGCTGCAGATCATCCACGTGCACCCTGGAGGTCCAGAACCGGCGGACCCCCAGTGCCAACCATGCCCGCCTTCGGTCCTCCATACCCGGGTAAAACCCCAGCCGGAGCCCCCTCCCTGCCTAGAACCAGGAACCTTGCGCACCGTTCGAACCCGCAGACCCACACTTAAGCACCCTCCCTGGGTTAAGACAAGCTATCCGCGCCGCCCAGACCTCCATGGTCCTGGTGCTCCAACTAAAAAGAAGTGGTGCTGGTGCTCCAACCAAAAATAGACTAACAACCTGTGGTCCTTGTGCACCTGACAGGGGGAACGCTAACTCGTGCGTCCGACGGAGGCTCTCCTGCTCGGACACGCTCCGTGCCAACCTGGCCTCCTCACCTCTGGAGCTCTGCCACCTCCAGGACCAGCGCCCACCGTTCACAGCTCGTGCGTCCGAGAGAGACTCTCCTGCTCGGACACGCTCCGTGCCAACCTGGCCTCCTCACCTCTGGAGCTCTGCCACCTCCAGGACCAGCGCCCACCGTTCACAGCTCGTGCGTCCGAGAGAGACTCTCCTGCTCGGACACGCTCCGTGCCAACCTGGCCTCCTCACCTCTGGAGCTCTGCCACCTCCAGGACCAGCGCCCACCGTTCACAGCTCGTGCGTCCGAGGGAGACTCTCCTGCTCGGACACGCTCCGTGCCAACCTGGCCTCCTCACCTCTGGAGCTCTGCCACCTCCAGGACCAGCGCCCACCGTTCACAGCTCGTGCGTCCGAGAGAGACTCTCCTGCTCGGACACGCTCCGTGCCAACCTGGCCTCCTCACCTCTGGAGCTCTGCCACCTCCAGGACCAGCGCCCACCGTTCACAGCTCGTGCGTCCGAGAGAGACTCTCCTGCTCGGACACGCTCCGTGCCAACCTGGCCTCCTCACCTCTGGAGCTCTGCCACCTCCAGGACCAGCGCCCACCGTTCACAGCTCGTGCGTCCGAGAGAGACTCTCCTGCTCGGACACACTCCGCACGAATCTGGCCTCCTCATCCCTGGAAGTCTACCACCTCCAGAACCTTGCGCACCAGGCGAACCTGCGTACCCACACTTAAGCACCCTCCCTGGGTTAAGACCAGAGATCCGCGCCGCCCAGACCTCCATGGTCCTGGTGCTCCAACTAAAAAGAAGTGGTGCTGGTGCTCCAACCAAAAATAGACTAACAACCTGTGGTCCTTGTGCACCTGACAGGGGGAACGCTAACTCGTGCGTCCGACGGAGGCTCTCCTGCTCGGACACGCTCCGTGCCAACCTGGCCTCCTCACCTCTGGAGCTCTGCCACCTCCAGGACCAGCGCCCACCGTTCACAGCTCGTGCGTCCGAGAGAGACTCTCCTGCTCGGACACGCTCCGTGCCAACCTGGCCTCCTCACCTCTGGAGCTCTGCCACCTCCAGGACCAGCGCCCACCGTTCACAGCTCGTGCGTCCGAGGGAGACTCTCCTGCTCGGACACGCTCCGTGCCAACCTGGCCTCCTCACCTCTGGAGCTCTGCCACCTCCAGGACCAGCGCCCACCGTTCACAGCTCGTGCGTCCGAGAGAGACTCTCCTGCTCGGACACGCTCCGTGCCAACCTGGCCTCCTCACCTCTGGAGCTCTGCCACCTCCAGGACCAGCGCCCACCGTTCACAGCTCGTGCGTCCGAGGGAGACTCTCCTGCTCGGACACGCTCCGTGCCAACCTGGCCTCCTCACCTCTGGAGCTCTGCCACCTCCAGGACCAGCGCCTATCGTTCACACCTCGTGCGGGCTAGGGAATGTCTAGCCATTGGCTCATACATTCAATGTTAAAGCCACTCAAACGAAATGATCCGGGCACATGTCCGTCAAAATGCCACAACGAAGCCCGATGATGGAGTGCCGAGCCTGGATACAGATGATCTGGCGAGTCGGTGGTCCTACGGAGGATCCGTGCAATGGTCAGGGGGGCTCCGTGGTTCTTTAACCAGGGAGGGGGCCACTCACGTAGGCTAAGGGTGGTCGGTGCGCCCCGGGGGGGGCTCCCTGACGGTTCACCAAGGTGGGGGCACAGAGTTAGGGGAAGCCTGGTCCGTGCGCACCAGGGAGGGCTCCCTGGTTCTTTAACCAGGGAGGGGGCCACTCAGGCAGGCTAAGGGTGCCTGACCGACCCCCCTATGGCACTATGTCCTGGCTACAGATCATCCACGAGCACTCTGGAGCTCCACAACCCAGCCAGGAGGCACCAAGTCCCGGCTACACCTGATCCACGAGCACTCTGGAGCTCCACAACCCAGCCAGGAGGCACCAAGTCCCGGCTACACCTGATCCACGAGCACTCTGGAGCTCCACAACCCAGCCAGGAGGCACCAAGTCCCGGCTACACCTGATCCACGAGCACTCTGGAGCTCCACAACCCAGCCAGGAGGCACCAAGTCCCGGCTACACCTGATCCACGAGCACTCTGGAGCTCCACAACCCAGCCAGGAGGCACCAAGTCCCGGCTACACCTGATCCACGAGCACTCTGGAGCTCCACAACCGCCTGGAGCCATGAGGAAGCACTTGGTCCTGGCTGCAGATCATCCACGTGCACCCTGGAGGTCCAGAACCGGCGGACCCCCAGTGCCAACCATGCCCGCCTTCGGTCCTCCATACCCGGGTAAAACCCCAGCCGGAGCCCCCTCCCTGCCTAGAACCAGGAACCTTGCGCACCGTTCGAACCCGCAGACCCACACTTAAGCACCCTCCCTGGGTTAAGACAAGCTATCCGCGCCGCCCAGACCTCCATGGTCCTGGTGCTCCAACTAAAAAGAAGTGGTGCTGGTGCTCCAACCAAAAATAGACTAACAACCTGTGGTCCTTGTGCACCTGACAGGGGGAACGCTAACTCGTGCGTCCGACGGAGGCTCTCCTGCTCGGACACGCTCCGTGCCAACCTGGCCTCCTCACCTCTGGAGCTCTGCCACCTCCAGGACCAGCGCCCACCGTTCACAGCTCGTGCGTCCGAGAGAGACTCTCCTGCTCGGACACGCTCCGTGCCAACCTGGCCTCCTCACCTCTGGAGCTCTGCCACCTCCAGGACCAGCGCCCACCGTTCACAGCTCGTGCGTCCGAGAGAGACTCTCCTGCTCGGACACGCTCCGTGCCAACCTGGCCTCCTCACCTCTGGAGCTCTGCCACCTCCAGGACCAGCGCCCACCGTTCACAGCTCGTGCGTCCGAGAGAGACTCTCCTGCTCGGACACGCTCCGTGCCAACCTGGCCTCCTCACCTCTGGAGCTCTGCCACCTCCAGGACCAGCGCCCACCGTTCACAGCTCGTGCGTCCGAGAGAGACTCTCCTGCTCGGACACGCTCCGTGCCAACCTGGCCTCCTCACCTCTGGAGCTCTGCCACCTCCAGGACCAGCGCCCACCGTTCACAGCTCGTGCGTCCGAGAGAGACTCTCCTGCTCGGACACGCTCCGTGCCAACCTGGCCTCCTCACCTCTGGAGCTCTGCCACCTCCAGGACCAGCGCCCACCGTTCACAGCTCGTGCGTCCGAGAGAGACTCTCCTGCTCGGACACGCTCCGTGCCAACCTGGCCTCCTCACCTCTGGAGCTCTGCCACCTCCAGGACCAGCGCCCACCGTTCACAGCTCGTGCGTCCGAGAGAGACTCTCCTGCTCGGACACGCTCCGTGCCAACCTGGCCTCCTCACCTCTGGAGCTCTGCCACCTCCAGGACCAGCGCCCACCGTTCACAGCTCGTGCGTCCGAGGGAGACTCTCCTGCTCGGACACGCTCCGTGCCAACCTGGCCTCCTCACCTCTGGAGCTCTGCCACCTCCAGGACCAGCGCCTATCGTTCACACCTCGTGCGGGCTAGGGAATGTCTAGCCATTGGCTCATACATTCAATGTTAAAGCCACTCAAACGAAATGATCCGGGCACATGTCCGTCAAAATGCCACAACGAAGCCCGATGATGGAGTGCCGAGCCTGGATACAGATGATCTGGCGAGTCGGTGGTCCTACGGAGGATCCGTGCAATGGTCAGGGGGGCTCCGTGGTTCTTTAACCAGGGAGGGGGCCACTCACGCAGGCTAAGGGTGGTCGGTGCGCCCCGGGGGGGGGCTCCCTGACGGTTCACCAAGGTGGGGGCACAGAGTTAGGGGAAGCCTGGTCCGTGCGCACCAGGGAGGGCTCCCTGGTTCTTTAACCAGGGAGGGGGCCACTCAGGCAGGCTAAGGGTGCCTGACCGACCCCCCTATGGCACTATGTCCTGGCTAC
>JBBPBX010098643.1:0-12656 GCA_038048925.1 Garcialebias charrua | reverse complement strand
GACCTCTCAGCGGTTGTCACACTGGCTGTGTGAGGCTATTTCCCAGGCCTACATTTCTTCTGGTCTACAGCCTCCTGACGGTATTAGAGCTCATTCTACTCGAGGGATGGCGACTTCCACAGCTTTGCTCAGTGGCGTCTCTGTACAGGATATCTTTTCTGCGGCCTCCTGGTCGTCTGCCACTCCTTTCACCCGTTTCTATTTGCAGGACGTTTCCAGCTCCTCCTTGACACATTCGGTTCTCAGGGCTGCTGCGAAATGAAACCTTTATTTTCGTTATCAATAAAATTATTGATAAACTGACACAGTTGTCTCTGTCTTATTGAGGGGTGCTATTTTGAATAGCTTCTTCTCATCATCAGATGATTGTTCACCTGCTTACCTCTTTTGCGGTGTGGCGGTTGCCAAGACTTGTTATGGTTTCAGTCAGACCCAATGGGGCATGGACCATATCATGCTCCGCCCTTTAACCCAAAAGGCGTGGCTTAAAGGGCTACGCCCACAGGAAATATAACGTCGGTTACGTATTGTAACCCTAGATTCTATGAGTGTGGGCGTAGCCCTTTAAGCCTTTGAGGCCCCATTGGCTCTTTTTGGCTGAATTTTTTTTTATTTTTGCCATTGGGAGCAGTTCCTCGGTCGACAGGGGTTCTTATGGACCGAGGGCGTGGGCCCACAGCAGGTGGGCGTGGACTAGAAGTTTTCAATGTTGGTGCAAAGCACAGGGTAAACCCAAAAGGCGTGGCTTAAAGGGCTACGCCCACACTCATAGAATCTAGGGTTACAATACGTAACCGACGTTACCTGTGCTGTAGGATACAAACTTTGTTTTCTCCTGATGAAGGACAATCTGTCCGAAACGTCGACGATCAGTTTGTATCTTTGTATATATTTGTAAATATATTTTTTGTAAAATAAATTCTTTTTCTGGAATTTAAAAACTTTCCTGCCAATTTTTGTGAAGCCACATTCCAGCCAGCCTCACAGGTAACACTTCCTCTCGACTCTTCCACCATGCCTTGGCACCCCCACGACGATGACCAGGACTGGACTGTTGTTGGTCCCAGGAAAAGAAACAACAGAGAAGGTCGAACACGAGACCGTTACCACAGAAGAGGTGAGGACTGGCATGGCAGGCCACAACAACAGGAACAAGGGGTGAGGCCAGGCCCTAACACACACAGAGCCTTCCCTCCAAGATCATATGCCTCAGCTACCAGAAGGGGCCTGGTTCCTGACCGGGAACCCTCACCACAAGGTCCTCCACGTCAATGGGACCCACGCCACCGGGACCAGCACAGACCCCCTCTCCACCGCTCTCCAGAACATTGGGAGCCCAGAGAGACCCACCATCAGCCTGACGACAGGCGTTGGCAGCACAACTATGAACGTGAGTACCCTCCTGTGCACCATGGGTATGAACCAGACCGTGAAGACCACTGGGCCCCTCGTGCCCGCACTCCACCACGCCGGGGGCACACATCACCTCAACGATACTCCCCTACACGCCGCTCCCCCCTCCGCGGGGACTACCGACACTCCCCTTCACGCCGCCCCCCCCTCCGCGGGGACTACGGGCCACCACGCCAACCTCGCAACAACTGGCCACAACACACACGCCAGGAACCTCAACACCAACCTAACCGGGTGAGAACACAACATTGGGAAGCCAGACCCCCCTACCCCCACCACAACGCAAGGGACTCAAGACGCCACGACATTCCACCCAACAAACCACAACAGACGGACACGGACTTCGTCAGACGGGTCAGAATTCTTAGCCGTCTGATCAAAGCACGTCACCATCTCTCCAAACTCCATTCAGGTGAGCCTCCTGCAATCAGAAAACTTAGAGACCACCTCACAGAGATCATAAAACCAGCAGCTGCGGGTGACATAACACTGACTTTGATCAAGAGCAATGCAGACAACTGGGCGCAAACTACAATGCAGATTCTGACGGACCATTATGAGACACTCCTTATCCAGGTGAGGGCCGACCTAGCCAGCGAGACCATCTCAGACATGGATGGTCCTTTCGACATAGCGGTCAAATGGTGCCGGAGGAGCCTTGGACGACGCCTACATCCATCCACCATCGACCACGCCCATCGGATCCTAAGAGATGCACAACAGGACGCATCCTTACTGCTCTGGGAACCCCCCCCCCCAACGCCTCCCCGACCGCTGCAGACGTCCAAAGACTTCTGGAGAATGAGCAGGTACCAACTACCTCCAACACGCGTGAAACCCGGCCCACGAACCGACTTCCTCCACGCCCTCCACGACAACAACGCACTCAAAAACAACTACAAAACAACGCAGAACATGGTCCCTACAACAATAGTGACCACCGCAGATGTCCACCATCCACCCACCACCACACCACCACTAGAAACCAACGGCGTCGACCTAGGGACCCAGACCCACATCCAGACCAACTCATCGCCCACCCCGTTCTCACAGGAAGACGAGGACGACATGATTCCGGACACTCAACTAGACCCCCTCTCTGGTCACCTGCAAAACAGGGTCCCTCAGCTGATCTTCCAACCACTGCCTCAGAACGAAGCCAACGTCGTGAGTATGAATCTGACTTTTACCCCTGTAGACAACACGGTAGTTACAGGTGACGCCCTCATTGACACTACCACCGAGGTCCCGTCGGGTCCTAAACATCAAAAGGACACACTTCCTCACATTACACCGCTGAACGCCCCACTAGTTGACCAGACTGGACCATCCCTTCGGGCAAGACGAAACCCATCGCCGCCTCAACCACAACCTACCGACCTTGGTTCTGACCAGAACAGGGTGGTCAGACGTAAACACCCATCCATCCATCCATTTTCTTCCGCTTATCCGGGGTCGGGTCGCGGGGGTAGCAGCCTAAGTAGGGAGGCCCAGACTTCCCTCTCCCCAGCCACTTGGAGCAGCTCCTCTGGGGGAATCCCAAGGCGTTCCCAGGCCAGCCGAGAAACATAGTCCCTCCAGCGTGTCCTGGGTCTTCCTCTGGGTCTCCTCCCGGTGGGACATGCCCGGAACACCTCACCAGGGAGGCGTCCAGGAGGCATCCTAACCAGATGCCCGAGCCACCTCAACTGGCTCCTCTCGATGTGGAGAAGCAGCGGCTCTACTCCGAGTCCCTCCCGGATGACTGAGCTTCTCACCCTATCTCTAAGGGAGAGTCCAGCCACCCTGCGGAGAAAACTCATTTCAGCCGCTTGTATCCGAGATCTTGTTCTTTCGGTCATAACCCAAAGCTCATGACCATAGATGAGGGTGGGAACGTAGATCGATCGGTAAATTGAGAGCTTTGCCTTTTGACTCAGCTCTCTCTTCACCACGACAGACCGGTACAGCGCCCGCTTCACTGCGGACGCTGCACCTATCCGCCTATCGATCTCACGCTCCAGTTTTCCCTCATTCGTGAACAAGATCCCGAGATACTTAAACTCCTCCACTTGGGTAAGGACCTCCTCCCCGACCCGGAGAGGGCACGCTACCCTTTTCCGGCTCAAGACCATGGCCTCGGATTTGGAGGAACTGATCCTCATCCCGGCCGCATCACATTCAGCTGCAAACCGCTCCAGCGAAAGCTGTAGATCACGAGCTGATGAAGCCAATAGGACCACATCATCTGCAAAAAACAGAGAAGCGATTCTAAGGCCACCAAAACGGATCCTCTCAACACCTTGGCTGCGCCTAGAAATTCTGTCCATAAAAGTTATAAACAGAATCGGTGACAAAGGGCAACCTTGGCGGAGTCCAACTCTCACCGGAAACGAGCCTGACTTACTGCCAGCGATGCGGACCAAGCTCTGACACCGGTCGTACAGGGACCTAACAGCCCATATCAAAGGGCCTGGTACCCCATACTCCCGGAGTACCCGCCACAGAACCCCCCGAGGGACGCGGTCGAATGCCTTTTCCAAGTCCACAAAGCACATGTAAACTGGTTGGGCAAACTCCCACGCACCCTCCAGGACCCTGTTGAGGGTGTAGAGCTGGTCTAGTGTTCCACGACCAGGAACGTAAACACACAAATGTAAAATAGAGGTCCCCTTAAGTGGTGTTATTTCCGAGGGGCCCAGCAATGTGATTAACCTTTCAACATCTTTTTCTCTTTCAAATGACCAGTTTAAAGTTTTGAATAGGGGCCTAACATTTACACTTTCAGATCCAAACAATGTTTCACAGGACAACTATCTCGGGGCATGTTATGAAGTACAAAGGTACCACAGACGCCTCAAATTAGCTCATTTTTTAAAAATAAGCGTGTCAACTTGGGTAAAACAGAGCAATTGGTCTTATTTTACCATGCCATTATTTTGAAATTCCACATCAGATCTGGATGACACTTGCTGTGAGTCTTTTGGAGGAGTCCCTGTGTCAGCCTGAAGTGAAAGCAGTCAGTAATAACAAAGGGTTTCCCAGCAATAAGCGTGTCAACTTGGGTAAAACAGAGCAATCGGTCTTATTTTACCATGCCATTATTTTGAAATTCCACATCAGATCTGGATGACACTTGCTGTGAGTCTTCTGGAGGAGTCCCTGTGTCAGCCTGAAGTGAAAGCAGTCAGTAATAACAAAGGGTTGCTTAGCAATAAGCAAGTCAACTTGGGTAAAACAGAGCAATCGGTCTTATTTTACCATGCCATTATTTTGAAATTCCACATCAGATCTGGATGACACTTGCTGTGAGTCTTTTGGAGGAGTCCCTGTGTCAGCCTGAAGTGAAAGCAGTCAGTAATAACAAAGGGTTTCCCAGCAATAAGCGTGTCAACTTGGGTAAAACAGAGCAATCGGTCTTATTTTACCTTAACATTATTTTGAAATTCCACATCAGATCTGGATGACACTTGCTGTGAGTCTTTTGGAGGAGTCCCTGTGTCAGCCTGAAGTGAAAGCAGTCAGTAATAACAAAGGGTTTCTTAGCAATAAGCAAGTCAACTTGGGTAAAACAGAGCAATCGGTCTTATTTTACCATGCCATTATTTTGAAATTCCACATCAGATCTGGATGACACTTGCTGTGAGTCTTCTGGAGGAGTCCCTGTGTCAGCCTGAAGTGAAAGCAGTCAGTAATAACAAAGGGTTTCTCAGCAATAAGCAAGTCAACTTGGGTAAAACAGAGCAATCGGTCTTATTTTACCATGCCATTATTTTGAAATTCCACATCAGATCTGGATGACACTTGCTGTGAGTCTTCTGGGGGAGTCCCTGTGTCAGCCTGAAGTGAAAGCAGTCAGTAATAACAAAGGGTTTCCCAGCAATAAGCAAGTCAACTTGGGTAAAACAGAGCAATCGGTCTTATTTTACCTTAACATTATTTTGAAATTCCACATCAGATCTGGATGACACTTGCTGTGAGTCTTTTGGAGGAGTCCCTGTGTCAGCCTGAAGTGAAAGCAGTCAGTAATAACAAAGGGTTTCCCAGCAATAAGCGTGTCAACTTGGGTAAAACAGAGCAATCGGTCTTATTTTACCTTAACATTATTTTGAAATTCCACATCAGATCTGGATGACACTTGCTGTGAGTCTTCTGGAGGAGTCCCTGTGTCAGCCTGAAGTGAAAGCAGTCAGTAATAACAAAGGGTTTCTTAGCAATAAGCAAGTCAACTTGGGTAAAACAGAGCAATCGGTCTTATTTTACCATGCCATTATTTTGAAATTCCACATCAGATCTGGATGACACTTGCTGTGAGTCTTTTGGAGGAGTCCCTGTGTCAGCCTGAAGTGAAAGCAGTCAGTAATAACAAAGGGTTTCCCAGCAATAAGCGTGTCAACTTGGGTAAAACAGAGCAATCGGTCTTATTTTACCTTAACATTATTTTGAAATTCCACATCAGATCTGGATGACACTTGCTGTGAGTCTTTTGGAGGAGTCCCTGTGTCAGCCTGAAGTGAAAGCAGTCAGTAATAACAAAGGGTTTCTTAGCAATAAGCAAGTCAACTTGGGTAAAACAGAGCAATCGGTCTTATTTTACCATGCCATTATTTTGAAATTCCACATCAGATCTGGATGACACTTGCTGTGAGTCTTCTGGAGGAGTCCCTGTGTCAGCCTGAAGTGAAAGCAGTCAGTAATAACAAAGGGTTTCTCAGCAATAAGCAAGTCAACTTGGGTAAAACAGAGCAATCGGTCTTATTTTACCATGCCATTATTTTGAAATTCCACATCAGATCTGGATGACACTTGCTGTGAGTCTTCTGGGGGAGTCCCTGTGTCAGCCTGAAGTGAAAGCAGTCAGTAATAACAAAGGGTTTCCCAGCAATAAGCGTGTCAACTTGGGTAAAACTGAGCAATCGGTCTTATTTTATCTTGCCATTATTTTGAAATTCCACATCAGATCTGGATGACACTTGCTGTGAGTCTTTTGGGGGAGTCCCTGTGTCAGCCTGAAGTGAAAGCAGTCAGTAATAACAAAGGGTTGCTTAGCAATAAGCAAGTCAACTTGGGTAAAACAGAGCAATCGGTCTTATTTTACCATGCCATTATTTTGAAATTCCACATCAGATCTGGATGACACTTGCTGTGAGTCTTTTGGAGGAGTCCCTGTGTCAGCCTGAAGTGAAAGCAGTCAGTAATAACAAAGGGTTTCTCAGCAATAAGCAAGTCAACTTGGGTAAAACAGAGCAATCGGTCTTATTTTACCATGCCATTATTTTGAAATTCCACATCAGATCTGGATGACACTTGCTGTGAGTCTTTTGGAGGAGTCCCTGTGTCAGCCTGAAGTGAAAGCAGTCAGTAATAACAAAGGGTTTCTTAGCAATAAGCAAGTCAACTTGGGTAAAACAGAGCAATCGGTCTTATTTTACCATGCCATTATTTTGAAATTCCACATCAGATCTGGATGACACTTGCTGTGAGTCTTTTGGAGGAGTCCCTGTGTCAGCCTGAAGTGAAAGCAGTCAGTAATAACAAAGGGTTTCTCAGCAATAAGCAAGTCAACTTGGGTAAAACAGAGCAATCGGTCTTATTTTACCATGCCATTATTTTGAAATTCCACATCAGATCTGGATGACACTTGCTGTGAGTCTTCTGGGGGAGTCCCTGTGTCAGCCTGAAGTGAAAGCAGTCAGTAATAACAAAGGGTTTCCCAGCAATAAGCGTGTCAACTTGGGTAAAACAGAGCAATCGGTCTTATTTTACCATGCCATTATTTTGAAATTCCACATCAGATCTGGATGACACTTGCTGTGAGTCTTTTGGAGGAGTCCCTGTGTCAGCCTGAAGTGAAAGCAGTCAGTAATAACAAAGGGTTTCTTAGCAATAAGCAAGTCAACTTGGGTAAAACAGAGCAATCGGTCTTATTTTACCATGCCATTATTTTGAAATTCCACATCAGATCTGGATGACACTTGCTGTGAGTCTTTTGGAGGAGTCCCTGTGTCAGCCTGAAGTGAAAGCAGTCAGTAATAACAAAGGGTTTCCCAGCAATAAGCGTGTCAACTTGGGTAAAACAGAGCAATCGGTCTTATTTTACCATGCCATTATTTTGAAATTCCACATCAGATCTGGATGACACTTGCTGTGAGTCTTTTGGAGGAGTCCCTGTGTCAGCCTGAAGTGAAAGCAGTCAGTAATAACAAAGGGTTTCTCAGCAATAAGCAAGTCAACTTGGGTAAAACAGAGCAATCGGTCTTATTTTACCATGCCATTATTTTGAAATTCCACATCAGATCTGGATGACACTTGCTGTGAGTCTTTTGGAGGAGTCCCTGTGTCAGCCTGAAGTGAAAGCAGTCAGTAATAACAAAGGGTTTCCCAGCAATAAGCGTGTCAACTTGGGTAAAACAGAGCAATCGGTCTTATTTTACCATGCCATTATTTTGAAATTCCACATCAGATCTGGATGACACTTGCTGTGAGTCTTTTGGAGGAGTCCCTGTGTCAGCCTGAAGTGAAAGCAGTCAGTAATAACAAAGGGTTTCCCAGCAATAAGCAAGTCAACTTGGGTAAAACAGAGCAATCGGTCTTATTTTACCATGCCATTATTTTGAAATTCCACATCAGATCTGGATGACACTTGCTGTGAGTCTTCTGGGGGAGTCCCTGTGTCAGCCTGAAGTGAAAGCAGTCAGTAATAACAAAGGGTTTCCCAGCAATAAGCGTGTCAACTTGGGTAAAACAGAGCAATCGGTCTTATTTTACCTTGCCATTATTTTGAAATTCCACATCAGATCTGGATGACACTTGCTGTGAGTCTTTTGGAGGAGTCCCTGTGTCAGCCTGAAGTGAAAGCAGTCAGTAATAACAAAGGGTTTCTTAGCAATAAGCAAGTCAACTTGGGTAAAACAGAGCAATCGGTCTTATTTTACCATGCCATTATTTTGAAATTCCACATCAGATCTGGATGACACTTGCTGTGAGTCTTTTGGAGGAGTCCCTGTGTCAGCCTGAAGTGAAAGCAGTCAGTAATAACAAAGGGTTTCCCAGCAATAAGCGTGTCAACTTGGGTAAAACAGAGCAATCGGTCTTATTTTACCATGCCATTATTTTGAAATTCCATCAGATCTGGATGACACTTGCTGTGAGTCTTTTGGAGGAGTCCCTGTGTCAGCCTGAAGTGAAAGCAGTCAGTAATAACAAAGGGTTTCTTAGCAATAAGCAAGTCAACTTGGGTAAAACTGAGCAATCAGTCTTATTTTATCATGCCATTATTTTGAAATTCCAAATCAGATCTGGATGACACTTGCTATGAGTATTCTGGGGGAGTCCCTGTGTAAGCCTGAAGTGAAAGCAGTCAGTAATAACAAAGGGTTTCTTAGCAATACGCAAGTCAACTTGGGTAAAACAGAGCAATCTGTCTTATTTTACCATGCCATTATTTTGAAATTCCACATCAGATCTGGATGACACTTGCTGTGAGTCTTTTGGAGGAGTCCCTGTGTCAGCCTGAAGTGAAAGCAGTCAGTAATAACAAAGGGTTTCTCAGCAATAAGCAAGTCAACTTGGGTAAAACAGAGCAATCGGTCTTATTTTACCATGCCATTATTTTGAAATTCCACATCAGATCTGGATGACACTTGCTGTGAGTCTTTTGGAGGAGTCCCTGTGTCAGCCTGAAGTGAAAGCAGTCAGTAATAACAAAGGGTTTCTTAGCAATAAGCAAGTCAACTTGGGTAAAACAGAGCAATCGGTCTTATTTTACCATGCCATTATTTTGAAATTCCACATCAGATCTGGATGACACTTGCTGTGAGTCTTTTGGAGGAGTCCCTGTGTCAGCCTGAAGTGAAAGCAGTCAGTAATAACAAAGGGTTTCCCAGCAATAAGCAAGTCAACTTGGGTAAAACAGAGCAATCGGTCTTATTTTACCATGCCATTATTTTGAAATTCCACATCAGATCTGGATGACACTTGCTGTGAGTCTTCTGGGGGAGTCCCTGTGTCAGCCTGAAGTGAAAGCAGTCAGTAATAACAAAGGGTTTCCCAGCAATAAGCGTGTCAACTTGGGTAAAACAGAGCAATCGGTCTTATTTTACCATGCCATTATTTTGAAATTCCACATCAGATCTGGATGACACTTGCTGTGAGTCTTTTGGAGGAGTCCCTGTGTCAGCCTGAAGTGAAAGCAGTCAGTAATAACAAAGGGTTTCTTAGCAATAAGCAAGTCAACTTGGGTAAAACAGAGCAATCGGTCTTATTTTACCATGCCATTATTTTGAAATTCCACATCAGATCTGGATGACACTTGCTGTGAGTCTTTTGGAGGAGTCCCTGTGTCAGCCTGAAGTGAAAGCAGTCAGTAATAACAAAGGGTTTCCCAGCAATAAGCGTGTCAACTTGGGTAAAACAGAGCAATCGGTCTTATTTTACCATGCCATTATTTTGAAATTCCACATCAGATCTGGATGACACTTGCTGTGAGTCTTTTGGAGGAGTCCCTGTGTCAGCCTGAAGTGAAAGCAGTCAGTAATAACAAAGGGTTTCTTAGCAATAAGCAAGTCAACTTGGGTAAAACAGAGCAATCGGTCTTATTTTACCATGCCATTATTTTGAAATTCCACATCAGATCTGGATGACACTTGCTGTGAGTCTTTTGGAGGAGTCCCTGTGTCAGCCTGAAGTGAAAGCAGTCAGTAATAACAAAGGGTTTCCCAGCAATAAGCAAGTCAACTTGGGTAAAACAGAGCAATCGGTCTTATTTTACCATGCCATTATTTTGAAATTCCACATCAGATCTGGATGACACTTGCTGTGAGTCTTTTGGAGGAGTCCCTGTGTCAGCCTGAAGTGAAAGCAGTCAGTAATAACAAAGGGTTTCTTAGCAATAAGCAAGTCAACTTGGGTAAAACTGAGCAATCAGTCTTATTTTATCATGCCATTATTTTGAAATTCCAAATCAGATCTGGATGACACTTGCTATGAGTATTCTGGGGGAGTCCCTGTGTAAGCCTGAAGTGAAAGCAGTCAGTAATAACAAAGGGTTTCTTAGCAATAAGCAAGTCAACTTGGGTAAAACAGAGCAATCGGTCTTATTTTACCATAGGGCTGGACGATATGGCCAAAATTTTTATCACGATATAGTTCTTAATTTCGGTCGATATCGATATAATTCGATATCGATATAAACAATATAAAAGCCTAAAAAAAACTATAAACTATACAAATAAGTTAATGTTCTCCTTGTATTTGTATTTAGCCTCCAAAAAGATGGAAATCACCATCAAATAAACATAAACTTCTCAACCCAATAATTCTCAGTCGGGTCATCTGGACAGTTTCTTTTTTATAGAAACGTTTCACCCTCCATCCTCCATCCAGTTTCTATAAAAAGAAACTGTCCAGATGACCCGACTGAAAATTATTGGATTTGGTACGTGGATTATTGAGCATGAACTTTCTTGCCATAAAATTCTCAACTGTGTCAATATTAATAGTTTTAACTTTAAACATCTTTAAAATTTACAGCATTGAAATTCATAGTTAATTAAATAAAACTTTTGGGTGTTGTTATTTATAAGAAGCTGACATAGAAATCTCATGGAAATTACTTAAGAATAAAAATAACAAAATCAATTGCATTACTGTATAAAGTAAAATAGTTTTTGAATGACAAAGTTTTGAATATATTGAATAATGTAATGATTGTTCCATATTTAATCTGTTGTATTGAAGTTTGGGGAAAAGCATGTAAAACTATTACAAACCCTGTTTTTTTTGTTTTGTTTTTAAAGAGCTACAAGAATTATTAGTAGGAAGTGCTATGGTCACCCAACAAATATTTCATCAGTTTAAATTATTAAAATTTTATGATTTGGTTGAACATAGTATTTTACAAGTCATGTATAAAACTGAAAAAAAATTACCCCCCAAATATTCAATTAAAATTTGTTTAAAGTTATTAAACCCTGAAGGGAATGTAAATGTTTGTAAAACCTCCATTTAGGACTAGTTTGAAGGAGCTGAGTTGTAAATCAGGAAACAGGATTGTGTTGACTTGATATCATCATAAACATTTCTAAAACTATACGTTTTAAAATGATTAAATCAAAGGTGTGGTGCAGGTGAAGTGAAGGTTGTTTGTTTGTAGTTATTTTGTATTTTTTAAACAAGGGGCAGATATAACACTATTTTCGTCTTTCTGCACATTTTCATTCAGTGTTTTTTCTTCTTCTGATGAATTTGTTTTATTTTGAATTAAAAAAACATGCAGAGCTGCTGGGGCTGTTTGTTTACATCGTAGTTTCAGGGAAACGTTGGCTCAAACTTTATTGTTCTTCATCTTCTGACTCTCATATTATATCGAGTGGAAACTCTTCAGATTAAACAAGTTAGATGTTCCCACCGCTAGTTAGAACGACTTTGTCACGTTTTGCAAAATAAAGAAACCGAGTAAGACTCGCTGCAGATGAGACCTGCAGTTTAACAAAACCGAACTACGTCCACACCTACGAATTAGTCTTTCCTCTCATCAGTGATGTCGTCTGCTTTCTCTTCGCTTGTGAAACTTTGTTCAGTCACATTCTGACGGTCATGAGCACTCGTTTGACTCGTTTTGAAGCGAAAACTTAACGCGCTTTGGAGACTAGCTTAGCTTTTAGCCTGCTACCGCTAACGCCTGCTGCTGGACTGAGCGCTGCGTAACAACGACGTCACCACGCACGTTTTGTGTCACAGCTTTTTCTGTCCGGGCGGGTTGTTGAAGCAGCCGCTCCAACCCGAACAGAAACAGAAAAACGTTGTAAAATCCTATCGAAATATCGAAAATATGCTTAAACTTCATATCATCGTTATTGAATAAAAGTATATCGCGATATTTATCGTTATTGAATTATCGTCCAGCACTATTTTACCATGCCATTATTTTGAAATTCCACATCAGATCTGGATGACACTTGCTGTGAGTCTTTTGGAGGAGTCCCTGTGTCAGCCTGAAGTGAAAGCAGTCAGTAATAACAAAGGGTTTCTCAGCAATAAGCAAGTCAACTTGGGTAAAACAGAGCAATCGGTCTTATTTTACCATGCCATTATTTTGAAATTCCACATCAGATCTGGATGACACTTGCTGTGAGTCTTTTGGAGGAGTCCCTGTGTCAGCCTGAAGTGAAAGCAGTCAGTAATAACAAAGGGTTTCCCAGCAATAAGCAAGTCAACTTGGGTAAAACAGAGCAATCGGTCTTATTTTACCATGCCATTATTTT
>JBBPBX010098642.1:0-12656 GCA_038048925.1 Garcialebias charrua | reverse complement strand
ACCAAGGCTGAGAAGGATCACAGACAGGTAATCAGTTAAGTGAGTTTATTTACAGTGCTGGGGTAAAAGAAGTCAGGGTTCCTGGAAGGAAAGGGAAAAAGATTATTGATGATGTTTGGGGAATATTGCAGCTTTAGTATTTAATTGAGTCTCTCTCTTACAGAAGGAACTTGGAGGATGCAGACCAGAGGAAGGAGGCGAGTGTCCATCAGGTGAGTAATTCCTTGTATTTATCCAAGAGTCCCAGCTAGTGTCTTGCAGGTGGCAGCTGTTGGAAGAGTGTCAGGTTGGAGGACAGAGTTTCACAGAGAAGTCCAGTTTGTAGGCAGTTTGTCAGATTCAGGTTCCAGAGGTGAGTCATGGGTTTGTCTTGAAAAACACAGGGAGACACAAGTTGATCAAACACAAGTCCACAAAGGATAACACTGAAATGGCTGTCTCACAGTACCCAAGGTGACTGAATGATTCAGCAAAGACTGGAACCACCTCCAAGGCTTAAATAGCAGCTGGACTCATCCAGGAATGTCTCCAGCAACTGCAAGGTGAGTTCTCACACATACACACAACACAAACCCAACATGCGGAAGGATATTACCCACTAGTGAATGGCCTGAAGGGTGGAGCTTATATGAAATAGAACTGATTCCCACAACAACATCATACTTCATAGTGGTGGTGGTGGTGGGGTTGGGAAGGGGATCAGTTTGCTGGTGCTAAGACAGCCTCTGGGGGCCACCTTCTTCCTCGTCCACTCTTCTGAGACAGTCATGTTAAAGTGGTTCAAAACACCAAAGTTCATGCTCAATAATCCATGTCTAATTTCTAGTGCTTCTTAATTTTCTTGTGAGTCACATGATTTTGAACATACTCATACAATTCCTTCAATAAAATTTGTGACAATATGGTCACATGCTTATTGCATATTGTTGTGAAATGAAAATATATGTATCTTTGTGTTTTCTTTTATTATGAAGGAGTCTTCACACGGCGTTCAAAATGATCAAATTTCTCTCATAGAATGGTAAGGGTTTCCTGAGAGGAGACAGAATAGTGAGCATGTGCTCATGTGAGGCTTTGGGACTTAAGGAATGCTTGAAAGTGGATCTTTTCTTGTCTCTGAGTGGCTTATGGCAGTGCCTTTCTGTCAGTTTTATGACTTCACAGATTTATGTGACTGGCAAGGAGACACTGGTCTCTTTGTTCTGGGTGTAAGCCACACTTCCCCCATCAGCCTCATGTGAGTTGGAAGAAAGGTGTCCAGCTCTGAAAACTGTGTTCACTTGAAGGCGCAGAGAACCTGGTTGCATAAACGTAGTAAAACAATTAATACCTTGATCATAAAGCACTTGTGCATTAATTAAATAATAGTTGTGAAGTAGTTTTCAATCAGATTAAAAGTAGAACTGTGTAAGGTCAGCCTGTATAAATAAAGGTTGAATGAATGAATATTATCCTTCACTCTTTTACCAAAAAATGGTTCAGTAGACTGAAAAAAAAGCAAATGGTATTTCCTCTATCAGTTAAGGGGGAGGGAAAATACCCCACCAGAGAGACAAAGAGGATCCTTTGTGATTGGTGGAAGGCAGGAATATCCTGCAGGAGTATAAAAACATGGGTATCCTCCTCCAGCGATGGAGCAGAAGGCCCCGGGGTGAAGACAGCTGGATTCAGATTAATCAGGTTGTATGAGGTCTCCCTTGAAACACATAAAATGTCTTTCCTTCCACCCTCTTCCCCCACTGTCTCCTTGGCTCTCTTTTGAACAAATGTAATGACTTTTAAGAATAGCATAAATGTATTCTGTGACTTTTAACTTATGATTAATTAAACTGGTTTGGAACTTTAAGTGAGCGTCTGTCATGTGTGTGTATCTCTCCTTCCTGTTCCAAAGTGAACCAAAAAACGAATTCTGGGGCGGATAAGATTCATACGTCAACAATTGGAGGTTCCTACCGAGATGGTTGCACGCGCGGACAGGAAAGGATGAGCCGGAGTCCAGAGCACTGATCAGTGACCGGTCACCTCAACAAAAAAAGGTAGGCAGATTCCTGTTTAAACGAAATCTGTGATTGGACATTTATAGGCAAATTTTAACTCAGTGTGTTTGGACTCCAGGGTTAATACGTGTAAAAAGAAAAAGAACGTTACAATTAAAAGTAGAATTGTAAGTTTCCAGCCAAGACTCCAGATCCCAGAGTAAAAACACGCAGTGGTCGAGCCAACCAAAAGCCGACGGGCTTTTGGAACAGAGGGAAAGGGGTTTTAGGATAAATAAATAATTTATCCGCCGCCGTTTCCTGTAACTCTGAGACCGAGTTCACTGTTAATCTCGTTAGGTTTTGTGGCTAACTATAAAAACAGTGTCAATTAAATCCACTTATAATTTGACTTTTGATTAAGTGGAGGCGGGATCTGGTGAGGTGATGTATTTGTATATTACCATGCGTAAATACGTTATAATACATTAGGAATGAAGGCATTGAAATATAAAACCCACAAATAAATAAGATGAATAAAGTGTGGGACTGAGTGAAGAAAAAATTTAAACCCACAAACAAATAAAATAAATAAAGTGTGGGACTGAGTGAAGAAAAAATATTGAGGAAAACGCGCTGACTTTCGCTGATAAAATAATCTGATAAGAGTTCCTGGACCAGATAAAAATAGAATAGAATTAGTCACAGAATACTAAATCCTTTTTTATGTTCTAAAATAATGGTTTCCTGCCATGTCACGTCAGCTTGCCTGCCTCACCTGCGTGACTTGTCTCTGCTCTCCAAACTGCCGTGGCTCTCTTTGTCTTTCTCTCTCTGCAGCGCTGTGCTGCTCTGGACCAGTGGCGGAGCTAGACTTTTATTGCTGGGGGGGCCGAGAGGGGGCCAAAGCTATAAGTGGTCCACTTACTACGGCACAGTGGGAAAAATGGATTTATCCCAAATTTTTTTTGGGATTTGTAGACGCTATGAAATTTTGAAACAACATATTTTTCCCTTAAAATGATACAGGCTCTCAGTTTAAATTTTTGATCTGTGATCTAAATATTTTTAAGTTTAGAAACCAAGTGGTTTTCTAAACAGCTTTAGTGTTTGACTTTGTCCACACTCATAAAATACACAATGAAGTACCCAAAAAACATATATACTGTATATATATACCGGTAAACTTAAATGGTACATATCGCCCCTTGCTGCTTTGAGCATGTAACAGTCACAAGACCACATTGAAATTGTGCCTTGGCTCCAAAAAGGTTGAAGAACACTGGTCTAATGAAAATAAACAGTTTAAGTTAATTAGAATGATTTAAAAAAAAATAGCTAAACAAGAGCATGGTTTTGCTAAATTAGGCTGAAAAGTTGGATTAAAAATGTAGAATTAGCTGAAAAAGCTGAAACAGGCTATATACAGAAATTATTAAGTAAGATACCTTGATATCACAATATTTTTTGCCTCAATAAAAGCACGGTCCTACTTGTTATTTATTTAATTGTTCCATACATATCTTTAAAAAATAGGAGTTAAAACTGCATATTTCTTAGTGCATTTGTGGGTACAACTGGACCAGTGCTCTGTTTTTATTTTTTATTTATTTTATAGACGTTTTAATAAGATATAACACCCTGCGGACTGTTGCTTGCTGCTCTCAAAGCCTCTCAGCTTCTGCCCAGAGAAGCAAGAGCCGCGCGGCTTCTCTCGTCTTCTCCCTGGCTCCCCGTTCTGCGGTGACCCCTGGAGTTCTGGTCGTTGACTCAGGGCTCGGTTCTGTCCAGAGAGCACGGGGACACGCGCTCAGAGCTCTGCTGTGCGGCTACCTTCTGAACTCCCGACCCACGGGGAGAGAAAAAGAGAGGGGCAGATATTCCCGGAGCTTTTGCTAAAAATCTGCTATAAATCATGAAATCATGAAATAACACATTTAGTGTTATTTCTCTACCATATAAATAAACGCTCCTGTATTATTTTTAAATAAACAAATAAATAATGGCGAGGCAATTTGAAAACATGGTGAGTCATGGACTTTAAAGAATTCAAAAAGGGAAGGAGGAAAATAATGATTACTGTATTTTTAGCCTGTATGACATATTTATGGATTGATTTTTCTTCTTAAACTTGTCACAAGCTATCTGAA
Source organism: Garcialebias charrua (assembly GCA_038048925.1). Lineage (NCBI taxonomy): Eukaryota > Metazoa > Chordata > Actinopteri > Cyprinodontiformes > Rivulidae > Garcialebias > Garcialebias charrua. The sequence goes on along the minus strand of JBBPBX010098642.1, from coordinate 8,530 downwards.
GATTAAATATGAAACAAACGTTGAGGCGCTAAGGTTAAGAACAAAGTTTATTTAGATACAGCAGTTAATAGAGTAATAAACGAATTCTCCACCTCTTCAGGGGTTGGTGCTGGGTTCCTGAAACACAAAAATAAGCATTACATTAAAACGGTTTACACTTCTCCATTTTAACAGGACGAGATCATTTTCTACAGCGTGAATGTGGGTGAAATGAAAGAATAGAACTTCAGCTCAGCTCTGAACGAGGGTCTGGTTTTAACCAGGCTGGAAGGCCTCAGGATTGTACGGTTTTTTGAATAAACAAATAAAATATTTGCGGATAGTTCGAGATAAATTAAATAGGGCCGAATGAACCGTTACAGTTTGAAGGATTGATCAAAAGGGATTATGACATTCTATCTCAATAATTTTAGGTTATAACACTTAGATAAACGGAAAAGTAAGAAAACTGCAGCGGACCTCCCGTTAGCATAGCATATGCCTAACAGCGGACATTTTATAACTTTGTAACGGTAGACAGCTCACATCGGATTCGCTAACAAAGCGTACAGTGGCGCGTCGTGTAGATAAACAATATCGACTTTAAATAATCCAAATTTAGTTTTGTAGACGAATTTAGCAGCTAACAGCAAAGCTAACGAGCCACTAGGTCCGACTGGTTCACGAGACGTAGTCTTATAATTTGTGTATAGGACGTGAGGAGGTAGAACCGAACGTATCATACTTACACTCTCCAATATAAGAAGCAGAGAAAGTGGATTACCAATCTGGAAGACGTATTTTTGTGAATAGCTCCAGTGAATGTCCACGTCTTGTGAGCATTGACCGGTCGCAGGGTTGCCAGATCTCTAGACCGAAAGAAGCGATCAGCTCCTTCAAAACAAGCACAACTAAGCGACTCAATGTCCACGAGAAGCGAAAATAAAAACCCGCCACAAGCGGCTGATCAAATTTGAAAGCGGCTCCAGGGAAAACAAGCCCAATGCCGCTGGAAATAAGCGGATTTGGCAACTATGGGGACGCAAAAGACACAGTTGTTTCGTGTATAGCCTGAGCAGGGTTGCCAGGTGAGAAATGTAGGATTATCGTACACCCATCATAAACAAAATAAGTATGCTCGATAGTCACTCTATTGTTGAATACTGTAGCGTTTAACAGGCACTCACAGCTTTGTGGCGTCAGTACTGGGGGGAACCATAGACATTAATACGCATTATTGTCTGGTGGTAATTAATGAGCTCAACAGAAAGTCTTCTGTCACATTTAGAAAAGCAGGATTAGCTGGAATTCCAAGACGCCTTCAGGGTTCACAAAAAAAAACTCCGACAGACAGTTGCGACAGGCTGATGAAAACCGATCACAACTACACGTTTACAGAATGGCGAAATTATTGTATTTTTGGCCTTTGTCGGGATTATTGATCGTACAGAGGGCAAAATTATCGTACAAATACGAAAATTATCGTACAGCTGGCAACATTGAGCCTGAGTATAATGGAGACCCCTGATGGACGAAAAAAGGTACTGCAGACAGGAGCATAATAATTTCTAGAAAAAACCAAAAACAGGTCGGAGTCACTTTATTTTTTAATTTAGTCATCCAGTTGGGTTATTCGTTCTGAAACATTTAATAAAAGTAAAGGGATGCAGGTACAGAGTTTAATAACTGTTTGGAGTCAGATGAATAAAAGAAGAGGACAGATTGGGGTTTGAAGAATAAATAATAATAATAATAATAGTAATGAATTCAATTTATAACGCACTTTTCATTAATGGAAATCTCAAAGTGCTAAGGAGGGAGTAGCCCTCACAGACAGGTCTTAAATGAATACATATTTATAGATGTGGAAAATGGATTTAAAATTCATTCATTTCTAAATTTTGATGCACTTTTAACATGCAGGAAAGGGTTTTAACAGAACTGTTTTTTTGTATGTCCAGAAGCCCAGATTTAGTTTTTTTTTTAGATTTCTCTACATGGATTATGGAGCATGCATCAGGGTATTTAACAAAACAGTTTGTTGAATAAATGTTTTAAAACGTGCAATCACTGATCAGTTCTTTAATATGTAATGCACTTAAATGTTAAACTGAGTAAAAATGTAAAAGGACAATTAATTTAATGTTAATATTTTTATAATTTCTTTATTCTTTGCACTAATATAAAGACAAAAGTGGACTTTTGGAATGAGTATTCTGGTCTGACCCCCTTGAGATCAGATTAAGCTGTATGCGGCCCCTAGATCAAAATGAGTTTGACACCCCTGGATTAATAGTTATATACCTGGAACAACAGGCCAAAATGAAAGAGCCCATATTTTTACTTTGAATAAATGAGCCACTGAGCTTAATAATTTCAAATTGACAATTTAGGAGGGCATGAAAATATACACGATACATAAATAAATCCAACAAGAAGGCAGGTCTTAGGAGGCTCAAGGAATTTGCTAATGATCATAGACTGTATACTAGCAAGGGGGTCTTAGAAGACCGTAAATTATATTTTCTGAAATAAAAGTAGGCTACAGTATTTTTTGATTTCAGGGTTAAATTGATTATTTCACTTTTAGGTAAACTAATGTTTTGGATCTGTTGTGCAGATCAGATTAAAAGATGCCTCCGTCGAAGGTTCCATAATAAAGATTGTTAACAGAAAATTAATTTGATCCTGGTCTGTTAATGATTTTTTAATTTTTTAAATAGCCTCATTGAACAGTGTTGATGGAACAAGAGTGAGTCTTATGAATCCCACCTCATCTATACAGAACACATAATGGTAAATATGCATTAAGATAGGCCTCTGTCAAAACACATGCAGCATCTGACTTTTGAATCTCAGCTACTGTGGTTATTGATCAGATCGGATCAGATTTAATATGAAGGTGTGTCCAGAAACTGACTCGCTGTGACTTCACTGGGAAGAACAAACTCATATGCAACCTTGCTCAAGAACTTTGAGGGGCATACGCAAGGAACGACTGAAAACAACAAAGGCACCGAAAGAACAAAAGACTGTCCACAAAAACTTTCAGCCGAGCAGAGGCAAAGACTTTCTCAAAGAACTGTCGAAACATGGTCATCAGACACAAATGGCCAGGATATACGGTCCGGATTTGGGGGTCCGGACGAGAATCAGAACCCAGTGAACGTCTCACTGGGGGCTGGAACAAGAGAAAGCTGAACACGTTCTCCAAACAGACAAGAGAACAAATGGTCCTGAAGTCACTCATACCAGCAAAGGCCACACCCCATATTGATCTGTGAGGATCTGTCGTTGATCTTAGTGGCCGGGATCAAAACTACAGCTGCTATGATAAATTTTTAATGAAACACATAGGCACATTAGGGCCTGCCAGCGCAGGCCTCATGATTCTCAGTTATACTATGCTCAGGTGGATCTGACGACTTGCTTTTTCTGGTTCTTGTAACTGTGGTGAAGCTGAAGGGGAGCAAGGGAAATGATCCTAGCTCCTGGCCCCAAAACGAGTTAACTTTTATATTTTTGTTTTTGCAGTTATCCTTGGCGGAGTGCATGTTGGGATTCTGATGTGTCACAAGGGGTACATTTTGGTAAATGATTATAATTTTAAAGAAAATGAGATGATATCGTAGATTACTGTTAGCTATATGGTTGTGAAAACCAAATTACTGGTGGCAATAGGCAGAGGTTTAGGAAACATCTGACACTAGTGCTAAGGTTAAAGGATGGTAAATTTAGACACAATTTCCAATTTATTAACCAAATAACTTTGGCATAATTGAAACAAGGTAGAGTTTTGTTTCAAAAGGGGGTTAAGAGGTTGACAGATGTTTCTAAAAATAGAAAGGTTGAAATTGGTCCCTAGAAATAACTAGATTGTAAATGTTTCCTAGAAACAACTAGGCCGAAAATGTTCCTAGAAATAACTAATTAACTAAAAGATGGTAAATACATTTTAGTATACAAAGAATAATAAGGATAACTGATAAATTGGCGTTATAAACAAAGTTCACTTGCGTTGATATTGAGGCGGCATCAGTCTTGAACGTTTTTTAATCATGTCATGGAGGAAGGAGTATTGATGCAAGCATATTTCAAATGAGCAATTAACAACACTGTTTTTTCCCCTCTGTGAAATGTGTGTGAAGCAGGAGGGGGACGCCCCTTGGAAATGTTTCCTGGCCTGCAGGCTCAAAACCACTCAAACCTGAAGTGGACCTGATCAGAGGGATATGGTGGTTCTGTAGATTTATAGCCATTGACTTGACTAGACGACATGTGACTTATTGACTTAGGGAAAATGTGTATAGAACCACAGGTGTACAATGTTTTGTGAATTATGCTCTGCCGCCGCTTGCTATGTTATTTTTTAATTATGCTCTGCCGCCGCTTGTGATGTTATTGTTATGTGTGTAATTTCTGCTATAAGCTGAGTGAAAAGGTACAGTATTTTTTGTAAGTATGAACCGCCTTAAAACTACTCATAATTAACCCTAATGAAGATTAAGCCTCTTCCAAACCAACTAACATGCATGATTCATTCTTTGTACTACTGATTTATAATTGATTGGGTGTTGTTTGCTGTGGCACATTCTGTTTATGATAGGTGGTTCCTGGAAATGCTCCAGCTGAGGGAGTTTTCTCAACGGAGTCCAGGGGAGGCAAGACCAGACAGCTATTGGGCATATATATATATATTATGGCTATTCTCTTAGGCATACTTATAACTTGCGGGTGCTGCTACGTGCATTGGTTAAGGTCTTTGACGGTTAGACTTATCACGTCCACTCTGGAAAAACGGGATCCCTGAGGTGATGAGACAACTGTTTTTGTTAAAAAAAAAAAAACTATAACTTGGAGGATTTTGAAAAGAACTGATTGAATATTGTGAATATATGCGTTTTAGCTGCGGTATCAGGTGTGTGATTTTATTTCTTTTGGGATGGACCTCAGCAGAATGAGGTCCAAAGGGGGATTGTTGTGAAATAAACATATATTTTTCTTCGTGTTTTATATTTATTTTGAAGGAGTTTTTCATATGGTGTTCAAATTATCAGTTTCTTTTGCAGAGTGATAAAGATTTACTAAAGGACACAGGCAGATCTGTTCTGGTGAGGCTGGGGGATGATAATATAGCTGGCGCCTCTTTGTCCTGTCAGTTTTACGACTTTGTAGAATATATGACTTGGGGAGACCACTCGAGCAAGCTGGGGGGAGGCAGTGGTATTTGGGACGGCAGGCTCTGAGGCAGGGCCCCCACAGAAGGGTATAAAAGGTTCCCATCCTCCAACAGCAAGGCAGAGAAGTAGTCCACGGATCAGGTTGTATGTCTCTCTCCCCCCTCCTCTCTCCCTGTCTCTCTCTCCCCTCCTCCCTTCTTCTGTCGCTCTATCTCTGTCACTCACTCTCTGTCCACTTATTCTAATCCAATATAATGACTTTTGAAATAGAACAAATGTATTCTGTGACTTTTAACTTATGATTAATTAAACTGGTTTGGAACTTTAAGTGAGCGTCTGTCGTGTGTAAGTGTATCTCTCCTTCCTGTTCCAAAGTGAACCAAAAAACGAATTCTGGGACGGATAGTTTCATACGTCAACATATACTAAATAAATTAAACTTAAGTATACTTCTTTTTGCTAAGGGGACCGTTCCTCATCAGAGCGGGAGCTCGAACACTCCTCCTTCTGTGAAGGAGTCTTGTGAGGAATCCTTGTGTCACTCATTTGAGGACCAGAATGTGCACATTTTGGACAGAGAGCACAGATGGTTTGAGAGGGGGTGAAAGAAGCTGTGTATGTTAAAAGGGAAAAGCCTTCTCTTAACCGGGTGGTGGGAGGGGGGGGCTCAGGTTTCAACTTTCAAAGACATATAATACAGCTTTAAATCTGATTCCAAGACAGTTCACACCTGTTGAGAACAGAGTAGCTGCTTCTGTGAATGAGAGTAACAAAGACCTTAACAAACCCCCTACTGTTAAGCTGTGATGTGTTGTTTTGTCAATTTACATAGAATAGGTACGTCATCTCAGGTATGTGTGGGCATTATTTCAGCTTCCAATTTACATGTTGGTGCGTGGCATGTCAGCCTGTATAAAACTTCTCTGTCTCACAGCTGCTACTTTGAATTGAAAAAGCCCTTTGGATAAAGGGTGAAATGTTTTCTGCAACAAAGGCCCTTTTTACACGGACACGGTGGGGGGAAACGGAGGTTTGGGGTATGTTAATTAGATGAAAAGTTTTGCGTTGACACGGGCGAATTCTGTGTATATGACTTCTCCCCGCTCTCATGAATTCACTGTAGTTACCAAGCCGGGCCATTAGATGGCGCTATGAATTTATTAACCTTCACTACTGCGCATGCGTGCTACGCCAGTCTGTTTTCCTCTCTGGCTAAAAGTTCAGCTAACAACAAGTTGTTGTCAACAAGTTAACAACAAGTAAAAGCTCAAATTTGGATAAGAGTCGACAGATTTGACACCAAGTGGGACCTGCTTCATCTAACAAGCTCCACACCAGTTGCTGAGCGGACCAGAACCGAGTGACGATGTCGGACTTTTGTCCGTGAGAATCAGCTGATTTACAGCAGCGCTACAATGTAAACATAGTTCTTAATAATGTTTCCTTGTGTTTACTTCGATCACAGAACAACCAACTGAGTTTTTTTTTTCCTACGAGGTCAAAGCTGTCGTTCCACAAAGCGGACCGGTTCGGATGTGGGTCCAGTGTCCACCAGGTCCAAGATGAAAACAACAGAGTCCAGTTCATTAACAGTTCGGTTAACGTGTTTTTAAGTGTTCAATTTCATTCTCAGTGTTTGTGACATAGTTTGTGGTGTTGAATCAATAGATAAATTAAAAATCAACCTGGTGTCTTCATTTTCAACATGTAGCATGTTAGGCATGACATAATGAGTCCAGATAGATTAATTTAGCTAAGATAAATGTATATATCTCCCACGCTAACATAAATACTGTTTATTATTGTTAAACTGTTATTATATAGCACATTTAGTATGTTATAGTGCAGCTTGATGTGTGTAATATCCGCCTGCTTCGTTAACAGCGACAACTGGATCCAGCTGTGTCTCTTCCAACACAGATGCAGGTAATTCAGGTGTAGAATAATTAAATATGAGACTCAAAATATATTCCATCAGCTGTAGTTCAAAAAGTTGTGTGTCGAGTCCACCACCATTGTTAGAAATGCCGGCTGTCCGCGCGTGCGTGCTGCGCGCATGTGTTCATACAAAAGCTCAGCGGGAAATGTTTACATTATCAACGGGGGGTCAGCGAAAAACCTCCACCCTGAGCGGTGGATCAAGAAAGCATCGGATTCAAAGAGGGGGGCTAGTGGACTCGTGTCAACGATAAGCAAAGACGCAGAGAGAAAGGAGCGGTTTCGCTCAAAATACGCGCCGTGTAAACTGGCCCAAATAAAGTCCAGTTGTTTTTGTATTGAGTGCTTGTTTCTGATTCTTGTGAGGAAGTTTCATCTCGGCTACGTGTCGTGCAGGAGCCTCTGTTGTGTCTCCTGCAGACGTGTTGTGGGGGATCCCATACCCTCCCTTAAAGCACGTCTCCCCTGAGACGTCCCGGAGCACGGGTGCAGGTACCCCTCTCCCTTTGAAATCCTCCCCGGCTTTTCTGACAGCGTGGGAGAAACTGGAGAAGGGACAGGTTGGAACCCAGAAATGTTTGTCTTCGGCGGTCGCCACCTCCTCTGGCGGCGCCGCATTACTGGAGCTGGATCGGACCAGAACTCTTCTGGGTCCGAATCGTCCTCGGACACACAGCACAGCGAAATGGCTCGCGCAGGAGTGAAGGAGAAAGACGGTTTGAAGCGGCCGTCTCCGCATCTTCTCCTCGCTCGCTCCGTGATCAGAAGCGGGGACGGGAACACTTCCAACCTGGGTCTATGGCGGCTCCAAACGGGTTCCATGCAAAACCCGCCAACTCGGATGACTGCAGCTTCCCTATGAGCTGATGCAGTCATCTTCTGCCACTGAGTGGATCTGAACATCTGTCTGCTGGGCTTAGTATGGTCGGGTCATTTCTGTCACGGTATGGTGTGGGGTTGGAGGGATGAGCCCAGTGGTGCAGACAGGCAGACTCTCAGAGGCACGAGTAAAAATCAAAAACACTTTAATAAGACAAAATCAAACACTGACGTGGCAGTACATAACAAAACCTAATACTGACGCTCAAACTGTGGTTGGAATACTAGAACTACAAATACAGACGAGATGTACTCACAAAACCAAAGAGCTGAGACACAACACACCAGGGAACATGGACAATGACCAGACAATGATACACAACAATGCTGACTAATATATGTCTCATAATTAACTATAAACACAAACACCTGAGACGTAGACCTGAGACCCAGAGCTGAGAGACAACGTGTAAGGAGGGAGACAGACCAACAGAGGGAGCCATCCCTACACCACTAAACTTTTACATGAGTCCTGGTTATCTGTTCAGTCCTCATCTTTCATCTTGGGTACCTTATTAAATATCACATATATTTAATAAATAAATATATATATA
>JBBPBX010098641.1:0-12656 GCA_038048925.1 Garcialebias charrua | reverse complement strand
AGGTTATATTCTAATTGCGTCCATGTGGATGTAATAATTGTTAATCATGTGTGTTTGGTGTGTTTCCCATCATGAACACAGCTTCTCAGAATGGCCTCTAGGTGTCGCCAAAGGAACAACAACCACAGAAACGTGCCTACGTCAAGCCTGGTGCTGGCGTGGAGATGCACACATTTTCACGTTCAGTTCAGTTTTGATACATACGGAGTTTTGCGTGGATAGTGACGTACGCACGGTTTTTGTGCGTACGCACAGTTGATACATGAGGTCTGGAATCAACAAGAAGCTTAAAAAAACGTGGTTTAAAAAAAAAAAAAAGCACACGCCCATTCAGTTTGAAGGTTTCTACATTTTCAGTCATTAAAACAAATTCTGTTCCTCACAAAGTCTTTAAATCAGTGATGGAAAAACTGAAACACACAGAGTTTAAACTGGTCAGAGTACCCATGATGCACTGCAACAAACAGCTGTCAGCACAGTGGTTTGGGCTCCTGTCAGTCAAAGGGTTCTGGAGTACAACAGCTGGAGCTTGGACCAAACTGTGTCCAAGAGGACCATGATCCAAACACAGCATCTTATCTACAACAGAATAGGTCAAAAAGAACAGAACCATGGGTCCAGTCAGTCCAGAACCTCAGCCTGACTGAGACCAGAACCATGGGTCCAGTCAGTCCAGAACCTCACCCTGACTGAGACCAGAACCATGGGTCAAGTCAGTCCAGAACCTCAGCCTGACTTGGACCAGAACCATGGGTCCAGTCAGTCCAGAACCTCTGCCTGACTGGGACCAGAACCTCAGCCTGACTGGGACCAGAACCATGAGTCCAGTCAGTCCAGAACCTCAGCCTGACTGGGACCTGAGCACAAACCCAGTGGAAAGAAGAGTGGGCCAGAACTCATCTACAACCACTAGTTCTGCTGCTGAAGGAGATTCTAGATCTGGATCCGGTTCTGTACCATGTGTGTAAAGTGGGCGTGTCCACCTGGTACAAAGGGACTGGAATTAAAACTTGGTACAAACCGAGGGTCACTTTCAGTCAGTACTTGAGACTGGAGGTAAAGTACTAGATATTTCTCTTATCACCTCTTCGTGGTTCTTTTTTTGTTGGGTGAACTCTGCTGTGTCCAAATGGCATATCACAAAAAACTTTAATGGTACATATCGCCCCATGCTGCTTTGAGCATGTAGCAGTCACAAGTGTCACAACCCATTGTGGTACATAGTGCCACCTACTGTGCAGGAATGACCGGGTGTCGTGACATGTCAATCATACCATACCATTTTATTTATAGAGCACTTAAAGTCAAGTCATCTTAAAACAGTAACAAGGCCAACCAAAGTGCTGTCCAAACAAACAAATGAAGTACAAATTTTTTATTTATTTTTTCTGGGTGGGTGGGGGGCAATCAGATGGGTGCCCCCCGGCCCCCACTCTAGCGGCGCCACTGCCTCCAGTCACCTGACGTCTCTGTCCCGACTCAGAACAAACATTGACCCAGTCGGCCCTAAGGTCCGTTGTGGACTGGACTGGGCCAGTCCACAACGGACCTTACTGCAGCTGGGTCCAGATTTTGGTCTCCGGGTTGGGAGGGAAGGAGCCAGCTGAGGTGGTCTGGACCCACAGGGACCTCATGTCCATAAAGAGACATATCTGTGGGGCAAAGAGCTGTGGAGCTGTAGGGGGATGTGTCTTCATGGATCACAGGGCCTGCAATTGCAAAGTTGCTGGTTCAACTCCCTGGACCAACAGCACTAAAATGTGGGTGGGAAAGAAGAAACACCCACACCTGCCTCCACTCCCCTTTGCCCCACTATGGGCCCTTTAGCAAGGCCCTTAACCTCCATCTACTCCCAAACAGGTCTCTCATTTTAATTAAACAGTCGGATTCCCCTGGTCCATGTAATGTTTTCTGCCTCTTGGATTGAAGGATGCCAGTAGATTGTGTCTCGGGTTGCTCTAGCCTTTATGCACACGTCCGCCATTCACTGTGCGGGTACAATCACCAACGTGTTCACGTTACATCTCCCTTTTTAAAACAAAATAACATGTCCTCATATATAACGTCTAATATTCTGAACCTAGGTGTAAGTGTCGCTGAAAACGATTTATGCATTAAAAGGGGAATTAATATTTGTTTTTTAGTAGTAGAATATTTTGGGTTTAATTTGTTTCGCTCATACTTTGAGAATATGATATTTTGTACAAGATGCATTTATTCCGTAAGTGAAGGATTATTTTTGTTAGTACCGTTATCGCGAGATGTGAACGAAGAGAGTGACGAGATCACGGTACTAGACACGCCCCCCACACACATACACTCACCTGGAGACACGCGACGCGCAGCCAGCAGCTTAAACTGTTCACTAACTTAAAAGGTATTTATAACTGTTGTAATACATCGTACATCCCTCAGTCATGATGTTCTAATATTTTATACGTTTATTTAGAATGCATAAGACGAGAAACGCTCGCTTAGGACTTCTATGACTTCTTTAATGACGAACGGCCACGAGGTACCGTATTTCTTTTGTTAAAGCATTACTCATTGCTCAGTGCTGTACCTAAAGCTTGTGTTTTATTTCTATACTTTGTCTTATTTCTGTAGTTTTTCACGGCATTAATAAAGCGCCCGTATGAACAAAGAAGCCGTGCTCTGTCGTCATTGAGAACGCCACAGTGAAAAACTCTACCGCCACCTGCCGGCTAGAAGGGAAGGCCATGTATGCAGCTGAACGATGATACTGCGGTGGTACAAACACAAGAGGGCGCCACCTCCTAAGCAACGCACACAAGCAGCCACAGTAAGCAGTGCATACAACTGAATAAGGTGGAAATAAAGGACATTGGCCCTCATTCACGAAAATGTTCGTATTTTTATCCTAAATTTCTCCTACTTTTGTTCGTACGAAGCGTTCGTACGAACATGCCACGTCAGATTCAACAAAGTCTTCTATCCTGAGGAAACGTGTGTAAATGGCTGCGTAAATTTAATGAATCCCACCTGTCCTAAACAGCTGCGCGTGCACGCGTAGAGGTCATTTACATAATTCCCACCCCTCAAAACACCATATAAGGCCACGCTTCCTGCCTTCTGACAGCAGGAAGTGTCCATTCATTCAAACTCAAGAAGTAAAAGGAGGAACTTCACGCGTTCGGAGATCTGCTCTCAGTCGCGCTGTGGCTACCCCCCCCCCCCGCAGGTGTCGGATGGTCAAATATTTTTAATGTTAGTGTAAACAACTGTGTAGTTTCACTTATTCAGAAGAGCCGTGGCGCACCGCTGCCCCCCACCCCCCGCAAGTGTCGGATGGTCAAATATCTCTAATTTTAGTGTACTGTGTTACATTATAGTTTCACTTATTCAGAAGAGCGCACCGCTACCCCCCACCCCCCGCAAGTGTCGGATGTGTTTTTGAACAGAAGCATTTTAAGATGTCTCGAAACTACAGTTAACTTCATATTAATATTGTAGTGCATATGTTGTGTGTCCCGTGGGTCGTACAGTATCAGAAATCAAGAATAAATGGTTTGATCTGAAAATGGCTTCAAACAAACGTCTCGCCGCAGCACGGACAGGAGGTGGTCAGTCTGCGAGATGGATGGACAATAAATGCCACGCTGCGCAAGACGCGTGCCAACATGTTTTGCAGCACAAATGTGTCATGCGCGCACCTCCTGGTCATCGCGCAACCACATTCTGCAGGTTATATTTCGAATCAGATATAATAATCTATTGCTCCGATGGTGTTTGGCACAGCAGTCCAGCAATAGCATGAAAATCAGTCTTAATTCGTACTTGTTCTGCGGCGGTGTATGGGAATTTTATGTACCTGGGTGTTAATATGAGGAGCGGCTTTGATGACCAAGGGGAGCGCACGACTCACTGAAGCCTGCGCGACACACCAGACAAATTAAACTTAAAATTATAATTCTAATTCAAACAGAATAACCTATTGTCAAGAATAATTATGGTGCGTGATTTTTTTAAACCCAAAATATTTTCTAAATAACGAAATATGAAGTTATTCGTGGAGAAGATCCGTCTGGATGACAGCAGACTGACGCTCCTAAATTATACGACAGGTCCGGACCACTCGTAAATTTTGTTCGTATCTGAAAAAAATCTTAGGATACGAAAACATTGTTGAATGCCGCAAATGATCCTAAATCACTCGTACGCACAGTTTAAGAACAAATCTGTGCGTACGAACGGTTCGTGCATGAGGGCCATTGTTTAAACAGAATACTGTAAGTGGTTATGTTAAAAGTTAAGTTCAAAGCCACAGTAAGTTTCTGTAATAACTTTGTCAAAGAATAACTAATTTCTACTGGACTTCAAAGTGATCTATTGTTTAAAGAAATAATTTGTGTTTTGCTTAAAATTAAACTAAGCGTGAATAAGGTAGAAATTACCAAGGGACAGTGTTAAAAGTTGACTAATTTCTACTGGACTTCAAGGTGATGTATTGTTGTTTGAGGAAATGATTTGTGCTTTGCTTAAAATCAAACTAAGTGTGAAATTTATAAGGTTCTTGAAGTTGAAACACATCTGTACTGAGAGCGTAGCTCAGTATAAGGTAACAGTAATCACAAAGTAATAGTTAAGTTTAAGCTACAAGTTTGAAAGAGTACTTTAATTTGAATATAGGACATTGAGTGAAACCTATCCAGACTCACAAGATGACTGACAAGGATCATAAAGAGCTCCATGCTGTATCACATACTGAAGTAGAAGAAAATGTTAATGAGCAAATCCCGGACACACAGACTGTTCGTAGGAGTGAAAGGCTAAGAACATTAACAGAAGGAGGCAAAGAGCTTCAAGAGGAGAAACTCAGGAGCCTTCAAAACAGATATGTAGTCACCTTTGGAAAATGGAAATGTGAAGTAAAACTGATCAAAGCAACACTAAGTAGGAAAGCTTCTGACAATGAATTAAAGGAGCTGATTAAAGACCTAAACGCCACCTGCACAAACGTAAAAACTATCTACGAACAAATACGACAAATACAACCTCCTGATGCAGACGCAAGACGTAAAGTTGATGTATGTACTTCACTTTCTACATACATTGTCAAAAGAGCTGAAAACCAGCTACGGGGAGACCTCGTAGAAAGTGAAGAAGATCCGTGGCCAGATGTAGGGTCATGCCTAGGATCTGAAAGCATTACGTCAAGGTCAAGATCACAAAGGTCTAAAGGTAGTTCCTTCCAATCATGCTCACAACTAAGCAAGAAACTGGAAGCAGAGGCAGAGGCAGCTGCATCCAAGGAAGTGTTAGCAGTAATGGAGGAGCAAGAAAGAGTAACAGCTGAACTACAAAGGCTAGAACGTCAGAAGCTCGAAAGACAGCTCGAAGAAAAGCAAGCCGAGCTCGAAAGACAACGAGTAATTGACCAGCAAAATCTTGAAAGACAACGAGTAATTGACCAACAAAATCTTGAAGAAAAACAATTAATGGAAGAGCAACGCAGAAAAATTGCACGCTTGGAAGAAGTTAAAAAACTGAATGCAGCAAAGGCTAGAGCAAAAGTTTATGATGAAGGTGAAAGTATTTCTGAAGGTCAGAGTTTACTAAGCAGTATTAAAACAGACAATGAAATTCAAGCAATCCCTATCATAACACACGTTCCCTTTCAAGCTCCAAGTTTGACCCAAGCCCACAATGCTACGAGCCTTAGATATACACCACACATTCCTGTGATCGTAAACCAATCTCAACCAAATCCTAGAGACCAACCTAAGGTCACCACATGCCAAACATTCAAAGCATCAAGCCCACCATGCATCCCACAAGTCACACAAGCTCCCTTCGGGCCTGTGTTACACATTCCTACAGTCTTAAACCAAGCTCAACCAGATCCTGGTGAACAATCTGAGGCCACCACAAACCAAACACTCCAAGCGTCAAGCCCGCCATTCATCCCTCCAGCCACACAAGTCTCATCGGTTGCAATTCAACAACAGCTAAATTACGAGCTAGCTAGCATACTAGCAGAAGCAATAAATGCTAATCGCCTTCCAACTCCAGAACCTGCATTGTTTACTGGCGACCCTTTAAAGTTTAAAGACTGGCAGTTGTCATTTGAAATCCTGATAGAAAGAAAAAACATTCCAAAGAACGAGAAACTTTATTATCTCAAAAGATACCTCGGTGGACCAGCAAAGAGAGCAGTTGAAGACCTTCTCTTAGTAGGCACAGATGATGCATATGATTCAGCTTGGAAGGTGCTAGAAAAGCGTTTTGGAAGTCCATTCACCATAGGAAAATGTTTTAGAGACAAACTTAACAATTGGCCTAAAATAAATACTAAGGATGGAAATGAGTTGAGAGAGTTTGCTGACTTCCTTAAGACTTGTGAAGCTGCAATGTCACACGTAACAGCATTGGAGGTTCTCAATGACTGTATGGAAATTCAGAAACTTTTGCTAAAACTTCCAGAGTGGCTGACCACAAGATGGAGCCGGACAGCTATGGAAATAACAAGAAAGGCTGTTGATGAAAAGTACCCATCCTTTCACATGTTTGTTGATTTTATATCCACTGAAGCTGACATAGCCTGTGATCCCATAGCCTCAGTACAAGCTCTAAAAGGTTTGGAAATGAGTGAACCCAAACACTCAAGAAGCCAAGTCATTCAAGCAAGAACATTAGCAACAGACTCAAGCCACACACATACTATAACCTGTCTTTTCTGCAAAGGAAATGGTCACACACTTGATAAATGTTTCAAGTTCACGGAAAACCCTGTCCAAGACCGTATCAAGTTTGCACAAGCAGAAAGGCTGTGTTTTGGATGTTTAAAGAGAGGACATCATTCGAAGGAGTGTGATACCAAGAGCACATGCAAAAAATGTCAAAGAAAACATCCCACATGTTTACACGATGACAAGTTCGTTGAACGTAAAAGGGTAATATCTGCAACGAACGATAACACCCAAGACGAAGAAGCCAACACTAAAGAAGAAGCTGAGCCAGCGATCTCTCAGTGACGTGCGGTGAGGTTCATGGCTGGTGAGGCACTGTGCAGTTTTTTTTCCATATGTATAATAGAAAACAGACAAAAAATGTTCTCCACGTTTTGGCTTCTGTCAGCTATAGCTTCTTCAGCGCTTTGGATACTTTGGATAGCATTATTTTCTTCTTTTATAATACACGAACCCTACAGAGTAGTTTATTCGCCATTTGATTGGGTTGTGTTTAAAATCTCATATCAGCAATCTTTACACATACAAACTGTAGCACACAAAAAAGCACATTTAGTTTGGAGAAAAAATTATTTTAGTCTTACTTTTACTTATAAATTAAATTAAACTATAACAAAATCTATTTTTATTTTACAGAAAAGAGCTGTGAGAATTATTACAAGAATATAATATTATTTAAACAACTCAAAGTACTGAAGGTTAATGATTTGGTGGACTATAATATTTTGTTAGTAATAGAACCCTCAAATGTTCAAATGTATTTTGTTAAGAGAGAAAGCTGCTAGTCTAAAGGGAACTGAAATTTTTGCAAAGCCAAGGTATAGAACTAGTTTGAAGGGACGGTTTATTTCAATACAGGGAGTTGAATTGTGGAATGTTTTGGGAAATCATGTTAAAAATGTAAACTCTGTGCTTATGTTTAAAAATGATCAAAACTAAATTGTTAACAAAATACTAAAACTTTTAGTTAAGTGTTTAATGTTCTAGATATTTGTAGATTGTGAAAAGTTACTCTTTTTGCTCTGTTTGCGCTGTCACTTTCCCTCCTGCAGCGCAGGCTGAAACAGAACCCTGAGCTCAGTAGCCCCGCCTCCAGAGGCTCGCCTGCCTGTGTGTGTGTGTGTGGATGTAACCTGACACCTTCACAGCCGTTTTATGAGATCGTTCAGCGCACAGATACAGTTTTAGACAAAAACACGAGACATTATATTCACCAGCTAAACTATAGAAATGTAGTTTATATAGCAAAAGTATTTGGACCCTTTAATAGCGACATAAGAGGCAGGAATTCTCCTGCCTTCCCAAATCGCTCACACAGCAGCTGCCTGCAGCACGTCACCTGAGTGAGTGATAAATCTGAAGTGAAGCTGCCGGTGCCTCTCCTGCGCAGTGCCTCTCTGCGCAGGTCTGCACGTCTCATCTCAGTATAGACCCCTTTCACGGATTGCGCAATACCGGAAGCACCGCCATGTTGGAGACACTCGCGCTGTAAACACACAGTAGTTGAAGTCGGAGCTCCGGTTTTATTTCTGATTTGACCTTGTTGTCTGTAAAACAAACCTCTGTAAAGAAGACAGAAGCTGCAGGAGACTATGTGGACCAGCTTCAGCCTGCAGCAAAGGAACGTTATTTGGATAAAATACAGATAATTGGCAGCTAAGACCCATACCGGCTGTCCAACATGTCAGAAGATGAGAAGACCTTACCAGCTGTGACCTACGCAGACATTGTGAATTATTTGGTGTTTGGTGATTTATATTTAATTTTTAATTTGTGTGTGTACATATAAATATATTTTGGGTGTGTTTTTAAACACACACTAGCTATGTATTCTTATTGTAAATGTATGTGACTCATCACATCAGTCTGAGGATTGAAGCAAATTTTGTCAAAATGATCTTAGATCCCTGTTTTTTAAGCTACATTTGATCCCTGGATCAACCAGATCTGAGCGGTTCCAGAGAGCAATGCCTTGATTTTCCTTCTTAATCCAGACTAAATGTGTAAATGTGTGTTTCAGTTCATCTTATAGAAGCTCTGTGCAGAACTACCTCAATACATATTTTTTAAATAAACATGTGAAGTACAATGATGGCTGACAAGTGTTATTCAAAATTTTCAACTCTTGTACAGTGTTTCAACACAAATTATATAAATAACAGCTACTCTATGAATCTAATTACAGTAAGAACTTTGAGGTGCATTCTGCAGACATTTATCTTTTAAGATAATAGTACGAATGGTTGTCTTTATATAGACCTTTTTTACCTTACAACTACTTTGAGTTTGGCAGAATATTTTCTAGTCAATACAAAAAGTGCACAAACAAAATGGTTAATGATACATAATGTCATTTATTCTGTTTAAAAGAGAGGTTTTCTAAATCGACGTGAGCTATACAGTATCAGCACCACTATGTGAAACATATGTTGTAATATGTAAGTCGTCTTGTTTGCTCACGTCTGTGTGATATCCATTACAGAAAAAGCATAATCAAAATTACATTAATCAAATCAATACATAAACATTAATGATATAGTAATTCATGCTCAAATCAAAAAGGCGTTCAATACAGGATCAACTGGACTTTATTTGTTACTAATAAAGTCCAGTTGATCCTGTATTGAACGCCTTTTTTGATTTTATCATGTCCTGGACGACTGAGAATCTTCACCAGCATCATGCTCAAATAAAGAGTGCAGTGAATGAAAAATCATGTCTGCCCCATATTTGCAAAAACAACTTCAAAGTAAAGGTGGAACAATGTAAAATAAAAATAAAAAAGGTTCACATCAGCTATCACTCTTCTATCCACTTGTTCTTTTTACAATTCATGCAGCTACTCATAACCCACCAAAGGTGATTAACCAAGGCACAGCACACAAAGCCAATCATATCGATTAATGCAACTTTTTCTGGATATCTACATGTTTGAAAATCAATAGGTAGAAGAGGGCCATTCAAGATTGTGTATTTTTGTCTAACACAGCCTATGACACGTTCAACATGGATTCTAACATGTGCTATTTGCCATGTTTTTTTTAGTTCTTTTTTGTCGTCGGTTGAAGCGTTCAGCTGCCAGATGTCATCCCACCATCAGCACCAACTGCATCTCTGCAGCACACGTCTTCAGTGAAGGCACCCAGTCTGGATCATCCTTGCTGTACAATGGAGCACGTCTGCCTAAGAAAAGAAAAAACATAATAAAATAAAAAATTACTTAAATGAAGTTGTAAATAATTGGTGTGTTCATATGCATATGAATTTCAAAACAGGATTTACAACATAGCACCGGATTGTCAGTTGTCAAACAACACAAGAACAGTTAATTTAGGTTATTGTATGTGCTTCTTACATATTTAGTGTTTGTACGTATTTTTTGCTTTTCAACTTGAGAGCTAGGTGTGTAGTTTATCATGACAGTGCTCTTGTCATGATGACAGTGACATGACACTCATGACAGTGCTCTTGTCATGAGTGTCATGTGCTCTTATGAATTTTGAATAATCAGCATAAACAACTCAACAACTGAAAGCTTTGTTAAGCTTTCAGTTGTTGAGTTGTTTATGCTATTTGTAAAAAACAAATAACTCAACAAAAAAATTTAACGTTCCATGTACATTTTATGCAGCACAGTTAAAGGATTGTAATAATAATAATAATTAAAGCTGCAAGCAGCATTGAGGCCCTCGCAGCTTAGCGCCGCTCCGGCCTTATTGTGTCGACCATGGGACCTCCAGCTGGTCTGCTCGGTCACCATCTCGAACTCTCTCATGCCCATCCAGCACCCGTTTGCCAAGAATAGTTAGCGAATAACAACAATATATACGTGTTTAGAAGTGCTGACAGATGACACACAGTAAATGTGGAACAGATCAGATGATCTAGCAATGAGATGTAACAGTTTGAAAAATAATGTATGGGGCGCACTGGAGTTATCTGTTAAACCACAGTATCAATGTGTGTTGAAGTGCTCACTGATGATGTACAATAAATCTGGTAAATATCGGATGATGTATAACTGAGATATAACAGTTTGAATAATCTAGGGGACGCACTTGAGTCAAATGTTAGCCCACCATATCAATGTGTCCACGAGGGCTCACTGATGATGCACAATAAATCTGGTTTAGATCGGATGATGTATCACTAAGATATAACGATTTGAATAATCTAGGGGGCGCTCTGGAGTCATATGTTAAACCACAATATCAATGTGTCCACGAGGGCTCACTGATGATGCACAATAAATCTGGTTTAGATCGGATGATGTATCACTGAGATATAACGATTTGAATAATCTAGGGGGCGCTCTTGAGTCATATGTTAAACCACAATATCAATGTGTCCACAAGGTCTCACTGATGAAGCATAGTAAATCTCGTGCAGATCGGATAATGTATCACTGAGATATAACTGTAGTAATAATATAGGGGGCGCTATGGAGTAAAAATTTACATACCATTATCAATGTGTGTAGAAGTGTTCACTGATGAATCACAATAAATCTCGTGCAGATCGGATAATGTATCACTAAGATATAACTGTAGTAATAATATAGGGGGCGCTATGGAGTAAAAATTTACATACCATTATCAATGTGTGTCGAAGTGTTCACTGATAAAGCACAATAAATCTTGTGCAGATCGGATAATGTATCACTAAGATATAACTGTAGTAATAATACAGGGGGCGCTATGGAGTAAAAATTTACATACCATTATCAATGTGTGTAGAAGTGTTCACTGATGAATCACAATAAATCTCGTGCAGATCGGATAATGTATCACTAAGATATAACTGTAGTAATAATATAGGGGGCGCTATGGAGTAAAAATTTACATACCATTATCAATGTGTGTCGAAGTGTTCACTGATAAAGCACAATAAATCTCGTGCAGATCGGATAATGTATCACTAAGATATAACTGTAGTAATAATACAGGGGGCGCTATGGAGTAAAAATTTACATACCATTATCAATGTGTGTAGAAGTGTTCACTGATGAATCACAATAAATCTCGTGCAGATCGGATAATGTATCACTAAGATATAACTGTAGTAATAATATAGGGGGCGCTATGGAGTAAAAATTTACATACCATTATCAATGTGTGTCGAAGTGTTCACTGATAAAGCACAATAAATCTCGTGCAGATCGGATAATGTATCACTAAGATATAACTGTAGTAATAATATAGGGGGCGCTATGGAGTAAAAATTTACATACCATTATCAATGTGTGTAGAAGTGTTTACTGATTAATCACAATAAATCTCGTGCAGATTGGATGATGTATCACTGAGATATAACTGTAGTAATCCAATTAAAAAAGTGACTTCCTGTTCTGAGGGGGCGGGGCTTCGATGACATCACAACATGACCACAGAGGATCGTCGGGCATTCTACAGGGTTGACTCATGCCAAGTTTTGTACATTTTAGTCTTTCAATGTGAAAGTTATAGCGGTTTGAAATTTATGGCGTGAAACGCAAGTTTGAGGCCTGGCCACGCCCCTTTAGCATAAACGAAAACGCAAGCTTTTGATAACTTTTATTGTCCAATGTGTTAAGGGCATATTGACCAAGTTTGAAGGCAATCCTTCAAAATCCCTAAGAGGAGTTTGTTTAAATATGTAATTCAAAAACGCCGGAAAATGACCTTTGACCCAAAATGGCCGACTTCGTGTTTGTTTTTGACCAGTGCTCCAAGAGAGTTTTTCGTAGATCCTGAGACGATACATATATTCACCGAGTTTCAGAATAATCGGGCCAAAAATGGCTTGGGGCTGATGTTTTTAAATATTCTAGGGGGCGCTGTGGAGTCTATATGCTAATTAGCATAGACACCTGTTCAAGGAGTGGGCAATGATCGATCATACTGATTTTGGTACTCCTCGGATCAAATCTGTGGATTTTAGAACCAAACGTATGGTGATGGCGTTATG